>PVLC010009807.1:7039-32591 GCA_004027655.1 Graphiurus murinus
CCCAGCCCTATTTTTTTTTTTTTTTTTTGCGGTACTGGGGATTGAACTCAGAGGCATTCTACCTCCGAGCTATACCCCCAGCCCTATTTTTTATTCTTTATTTTGAAACCGGGTCTCACTAAGTTGCGGAGTGCCTCACTACGTAGCTGAGGCTGGCCGCGAACCCGGATCCTCCGGTCTCAGCCTCCCAAATGCTGGGATTACAAGCGTGCGCCACCACGCCCGGCTCCTATTTTATTTTTTATTTTGAAGCAGGTTCTCACTAAGGTGCTGAGGGTCTCACTAAATTGCTGAGACTGGCCCCAAACCTGTGATTCTCCTGTCTAAGCTTCTCAAATACTGGAGTTACAGGCATGCTCAACAGACTTTTTAAAGAAATTAACAAACTTATCTTAAAATTCACTTGGAATTATAAAATACCTTCATGTACCAAAACATTTAGGGGAAAAAAGAATAAGTCATATGACTTACACTGTCTTGAACAAATACTGTCTTGAAGATTTATTACAAATATAACTTGTTCAAGACAGTGTAATATTGGCATTAATATAGATGAGTACATGAAATGAAGAATATACAATCCAAAAATACACACACATACACACACACACACACACACACACACACACACACACACGCGCGGATCAAAAGTGAAATTCCATGGGGAAAAGACATGTTCTTTTAATTAGTGGTGGTAGAACAATTGGAATAATCAGATGCAAAAAAAATTAACATTGACATGTATCTCAGACTGTTTATCAAAATTATTTCAAAATGAATAATAAACATAAGTAGAAAAGTAAAACATACAGTTTTAGAAGACAAAAGATATAATTTTATGCTCTTAGATTAGACAAACATTTATTATATATGAAACCAAAAGCATAAGTAAGGGAAAATAAGTGAGTGTGGTTGTGCACACCTTTAATCCCAGTACTTGGGAGGCTGAAACAGGAGGACTGCATGTTGGGGCCAGCTTTAGCTCTTAGTGAGACCCTGCTTCAAAAAAAAAAAAAAAAAAAAAACTAACAGTGGCTGGGGATGCAGCCCAGTGATAGAGCACCCCTGAGTTCATTTCCCAACACCATAATAATTGAATAAATACATAAATAAATAAAACCAATTGATGATAATTGGCTTCATTAAAAATATTTTATGATATTTGAAAGATACATTTAAAAATGTAAAGACTTAAAGGATGCATTGAAAAATGTAAAGACTTGTTTATAGGCAAAGAGAATATATTAATAATTCATATATGTGGTAAAAAGCTTTTAAATGTAATTTTATCTCAAAATTCAATGATACGTAAGCAAACCACCAAATAAACAATAGGAAATTTGAACAGATTCCTTACTAATAAAGATATACAGTTAACAAATAAACACATGAAACAATGTTGAACATCAATAGTCATTAAAGCCGGGCGTGGTGGCGCACGCTTGTAATCCCAGCATTCGGGAGGCTGAGACCGGAGGATCCGGGTTCGCGACCTGCCTCAGCTACCTAGTGAGGCACTCCGCAACTTAGTGAGACTCGGTTTCAAAATAAAGAATAAAAAATAGGGCTGGGGGTATAGCTCGGAGGTAGAATGCCTCTGAGTTCAATCCCCAGTACCGCAAAAATAAAAAAAAATTTAAAAAAAATAGTCATTAAAGAAATTCAATTAAAACCAAAATCAGATCACACACACACACACACACACACACACACACACACACACACACCCCTATTAAACAATCTGAGACTTAAATATTGATAATAAAGCTGGGCATAGTGGCACGTGCTTGTACTCCTAGTACTTGGGAGACTGAGACAGGAAGATTGCAGGTTCGAAGACAGCCTCAGCAAGTAGTGAGACACTCATCAACCTAGTGAGACCCTGTTTCACAGTAAAAATAAAATATAGGGTTGAGGTATAGCTTGGAGGTAGAATGCCCCTGGGCTCAAACCCCAGTACCCAAAAAAAGTTGATAATAAAACATTGTGGCATGGTTGTGAAGCAATTAGAGCTCTCCATACTGCTAGTAGGAGTATGAAATTGTGCAACACTTTGGAGGAAAGTTTGGAATTTTTAACATGTTAAATTTACTCTTAACATTGATCCAGCCATTAAACCCCTAGATATTTACCAAAGAGAAGTGAAAATGTATTACATACAAACATTTCTATACAAATATGAAAATATTAGAAAAATCTAAATAACCAAAAGATCAAGTAAATGAGTTAGAAAGTTGTTATATATTTGTACAATAGAATATCACTCAGCAATAAAAAAAGAATTACTGTTGATACATGTCACGAGGTGGATAAATCTCAAAAAAAATTCTCCTGTGTGAACTCAGACAAAATAGAGGTTTTGGTGTGTGATTTTATTTATGTATCAATTATATAAAATGCAAATTAACCTATCATAAGGTAAAGCATATAAGTGGTTACCTAGGGATGGAAAATGAAGAGAGGAATGACATTGAGAGTGCCATGAAGCATGAGGATACTGTTGGAGATAGTAGATATGTTCATTTTCTTAATTGTGGTAATAGTGGCATATCAGTAATAGTATTGGATATACACATGCATTAATACTTGTCAAATTGTAGAGTTCAAATATGTTAAATTTATTGAATGTAATTATGTCTCAGTAAAGATGTTAAAAATTTTGACACTTCTTGAAGAAATATAAAAAAACAGATACTGAAAAATTGTACCACATCTACTATCCAATCAAAAGTCACTAGACCTAAAAACCAGAAATATGTGATAATTAATTCAGTAGAAAAACAACCTAAAATGCTAGAGATTGTGTAATCCTTAAAGACTTAAAAACTTTTGTTATAAAGATGCTAAAGGATATAAAGGAAAATATGAACTTTCTGTAGAGATTAATAGATGATGCAAAAGGATCCTGATGGAACCTTTAACTGAGGAATACAATATAGCAAATAAAAACTATTGTGGGATTCTGCAATGAATAATGACCAGTTGATTTTAAACATACCAGAATGAATACATCCACAATGAATCACAAAAGAAATAATTCTGGGGAAAAATAATCAGACCTTAGTTATCTGTGAGGCTATATCAATTCATCTAATATATATGAATTTTCAGTCCAGGACAGGATACAGTATTTTTTTAATGAGCTATTTTACACTGATCCTAGAAGGTCAATAGTCTTGAAGTAGAATAAACATAAAGAAATCAACATACTGAAACACACCCTAATCAAGTTACTGGAACCAGTGATAAAAACATTTAAAGTTGTTAGTAGAAAGAAAACTTGTTACTTTTATGGGACAAAAATAAGAATGCTGATTTCTTATAAGAAACAATGTAACCAAAAGACAATGAAATGTAATCCTTACAGCACTAAAATAAAGCACATGTATCATCTTTGAATTATTATATCTAGCAAAAACAATCTCCAGAAACAAATGTGAAGTAAATGTATTTTCAGTCAATTAGTAACTTATAAATGAAAGAGCAACAGAAATGGTAAGTTTTAAAGTAAATGTTATCCAGTATTTTCCCCTTTTAAAATATGTGTAACTGTTGAAGGTAAAATTTATAACTTTCCTGGGAAATTTTCTATGCATATAGATGTAGTACATAGAACAACTTTAATATAAAAGGGGAAACTAGAATGCCTGTATGATCATAAGAATTCTGTATATTAGTTGAATTTGTAAAATGTTAACTTCAAGCAGAGTTGGTCCTCCATATCCGAGGGTTATATATGTGTCTATTCAACCAACCAGGCTTGAAAATATTTTTTAAAAATTTCATTTTGAGCTAGGCATAGTTGCACTGGCCTGTAATCCCAAGCACTTGGGAGGCTAAGACAGGAAGATCCCAGAGGCCAGCATAAATTAATTTAGGGAAACTCTATTTCAAATTTTTAAAAAAGGGCTAGGAGTATGGCTCTGAGATAGAATACCCCTGGGTTCAGTCCCCAATACCAAACAACAACAGAATTACATTTGGCCCCTTCCCACTCTGACAAGTCCAGTGCTTTCAGAATCCTTTTGCCCCAGCCAGTGCCAATGAAACCTTAACTACTGTGTTTTTGCAACTGGAGCATCCTAGGTGTGTGTAGTATCCTTAATCTGCCACAGATCTAAGCACAGGTGGTGGCGTGCCAAAAACAGGACCTCAACCTCCTGAGTTTACTTCTGGAGCTGGTGAGGTTCCTTGACATCCTCCACTACCAGTGTTACTACAGAGAATTGCTCATCTGCTTGTGTACCCCAATCTAATCATGCAAGATATCATCTTTCTACTATATGTCTTCCATTTTAATAGGAACATGAAACTGGCCTTTCTATATATGGCTGTTTTTGCATCTTGGTTGATCCTCAGCCTTGAAGAAGTAGATCATCAACCTAGCCCTGAACTTAGGTACATTAATCAGTGCAGTCAGTAAATTTGCTCAGCTCTAGTATCTGGCCTCTCTGCTTATACCTGTGCAACAAGAAATATAACTTTAATTGACCATCTATGATTTTGAAATTCTTATACACTTTGTGATCATGCTGGCTTTAAATATACAGGTAACAGCCACAGTAATTCACTAACAGAAGACCATCATAAAGTCTGAATGATGGATATGTTATTCTTATGCAAAGCGTATTTCAAATAATTGAATCAAAGGAAAAAGCAGCTGATTGCTACATTAGAGTCTTTTATAAATTTAGTCGTCATTTCACAAACTTTGAAACAGAGGTGTTTTGGACTTGAAAGAGCTATTTAAACACTTGTTTAAAATACAAGTTTCACCAGGGGCATTGTGATTTCACACCTGTAATCTCAGCTACATAGTAGCCTGAGGCAGGAGGAACACAAGTTCTGAGGCCAGCCAGCATGGGCAATTTACCACAGAAATCCTGTCTCAAAATAAATAAGCAACTCTAGGGGATGGTGCTCAGTGATAGAAAGCTTTCCTTGCATGGGAAAGGCCCTGGTTTTAATCTCTAGTAATGGAGGGTGGGACACAGTTTCCCCTTAGGTTATGACAGGGCTCAGATAGCTGCAGTTTTGACATTTGAAGTGACTGATATGTTCTAGTCAGCATTCTTACAGCTATAATATAAAAGATTAACTATGTAACTTAGAGGAAAGAAGATTTATTTTCTCATGGTTTTGTATTTAGTCCATATGAGGCCAGAGACCACAGATCTCAGGGCATGGCAGCAGGAGGTGGAAAAGGTAAGAGCACATGGGTTGTCCTCACATCATGGAGGCTGGAAGCAAGACAATGAGCAGGGGGAGGAGGAACCATTTATATAATCACCAAGGCCACATCCCCAGGGACCTACCTCTAGCCACACCCTCCTGGCCTGGGTCACCACACAGATGAATCCATTATAATGGATTTATCCATTGATGAAATTACAACCCTCATAACTCAATTATATCAGCTCCAGATATTAATAAATGAGCTCTTTAGGGGATATTTTATATTTATAGCATGATGGAAGTTGCCCAACTTTATTCTTGACCCCTACTCTTGAAGTCATGATTAAGTTCTTTCCAAAGAGCCAACTGTATCTATTTTTCAGCTCTCAGAATCTTTTAAGAAATAACTTCTTTCTACAAAAAATGCACATGAATGAAGTGGCGTTCTGCTCAGTCAGAGGTAGAACTGTAATAAATCAGAAGGTTCACTTTCTAGGGCTAATGTTTAATTATAGCATGGATAAAATTGCATGGCCTTAGTGTATGTCATAATACGATATAAAGTGTCTGCTTAGGCTAAGCATGCATATCAAAGCAAGCATAAGTGTACTTCAATTGGCTTGGCTTTATATAATAAAAGTAGTTCTTTGACTTCACATTGTGCCTTTAAGTAATTGCTAACATAACGTACTATTATCTGTAATCTCTTCAGTGGATGAATAAATAAATCTCAACAAACTCCCTGAATCAAGTACAATGCTGTCATTTTTAAAGGGTTACACCTCTAAAATTACCATTATTGAAATTTGGTACAAAATACCATGTTTTAGGTATTGAAAATATATGCAGTAAAGAGTACTTCTAGTTTTGCCCAACTCTTATAGATTTTATTCCTAATAGAGTATCTTATTCAAATATTATGCTAAGATTATTATAACACTGCATTTTCCTCTAAAATTTTATAAACCCTAACATTTAAAAATTCACTTTCCCTTTCCAAGTAAATAGCATTATTATATAATATGCAGTAAGTGAATGATGCTTACTAGAAAATATTTAGTTTCCTATGAAGAATAAACTGATATTTTGAAAAAAAATTGTATCTGTACTGAACATATAAGACTTTTTCTTGTTATTATTCCCCTGAAATGCTGTATAGCAACTATTTACCTTGTATTGTGTAGTTTAAATAACCTGGAGATGATCAAAGTAGATGGGAGGTGTGCTTAGATTATATACAAATACCATGCCATTTTGCATGAGGAACTTGAGCATCCATACACTTTGGTAGCTACAGAGGGTCCTGGCACCAATCCCCTGTGGATAGTGAAGGACAATAGTAAACTGTAAGCTATTAGGTGTGTATATTGTAATCTCTACAGGAATCATTAAAATAACTATTTCAGTCAGCATGCTCACTGCTATGACACAAAATACCTGACAATAACAACTTAGGGGAAGGAAGATTCATTTATTCACCATTCTGGAGGTTTCAGTCCATGTTAGGCTGGATCACATCTGCAGAGATCAGGCATGATGGCGGGAAGCAGAGAGAAAGAACTTATGTCCTCTCATTGTGGCAAAGAAGAGAGGAGAACAAGGGGACAGGGTGAGGGACATATATAATCCCCAAGACCACACCCCTATGGACTACTTCCTCCAGCCACACCCTACCTGCCTACCTTACTACCCAATAAATCCATTAATCCATCATTGGATCTATCCACTGATAATATCAGAAACCTCATGATTCAATTATTTCACCTATGAATATTTTATATTTTCATTATAGGACTTCTTCCAGACAACATTCTATATCCAAACCATAATAAATATATATCCAAAAATCCAATAAATTAGTTAGCTACAATGTAATAATGAAAATCACTTAAAACTCAAAAAGACAGGAAACAGAATTGAATAACAAATAAGAGGATGAAACAAATATAATAAATGGTAGACCTAAATCTAGATACAATTTATATTTAGTTTATACAATTAAAATTTCTCAATTTATATGATCTATACAAGAAATTCCTTTAATGAAATGGATAGTCTCTTCAATAAATGGTGCTGAGAAAACTGGATATTTGCATGGAAAAGAATGAAACTGGACCCTTACCCTATGCTATATATAAAAATCATTTCAAAATAGGCTAAACACTTAAACAGAAGACCTGAAACTGTAAAGCTAGTCTTTTAAGAAAACATAAGGGGAAGCCAGGCATGGTGGCTCATACTTGTAATCCCAGTACTCGGGAGGCTGAAATGGGAGGATCTGGGTTCATGGCCAGTTTCAGCTACTTAGTGAGGCTCTCTGCAACTTAGTAAGACCCTATTTCAAAATCAAGAATAAAAAATAGGACTGGAGGTGGAGCTCAAGGGTAGAATGCCGCTGGATTCAATCCGTAGTACCCCCCCAAAAAAAAAAAGAAAAAGAAAAGAAAACATAAGGAGAAAGTTTTATCCCATTGGTCTGGGAAGATTTTTTGTTTTGTTTTGTTTTGCTATGCTAGCGAAAGCATAGGCAACAAAAGCAAAAATACACAAATAGAATTGCTTTGTATTAAAAAGCTTTTGTGCAGGAAATGAAACAATTAACAAAGTTAGACAACCTAGGGATTAGAAAAAATATTTTCAAATCCTATATCTGATCAAGAGCTAGCATCCAAACTATATAAAGAATTCAAGCAACTCAATACCAAGAAAATAACCCAATTTTCAAAATGGTCAAATAATCTCAACAGAAATTTCTAAAAAGGATATATGACTGGCCAACATCTATGTGGAAAATGTTGCATATCCGTAATCATCAGGAAAATGCAAATTAAAACCACAATGGAATATCATCTCATACCTGCCAAAGTGGCTACTACCAAAAAATATGAATGATAGCAAGTGTTGACAAAGATGTGGAGAAAAGGGCAGTTTAGTATAATTATCACCAACTATTATTGGTGGGAATATAAATTAGTACACTCATTTTAGAAAATATTATAGAGATTCCTCAAAAAACTAAAAATAAAATTACCATAAGATCCAGAAATCTCACTTCTGGATAAATATACAAAAGAATTGAAATTTGTATGTCAAAGAGGTATCTTTATAACCATGTTCATGTCAGCATTATTAACAATAGCTAAAATATGGAAGCAACCTAAGTGACCATCAGCATATGAATGGGTAAATAAAATCAGGTATATATGCATGACGGAATACTATATAACATTTAGAAGAAGGAAGTTTTGTCACTTGCAACATTGTGGATGGAACTAGAGAACATTATATTAAGTGAAATAAGTTAGGCATCTTCTCATTTATATTTGAAATCTAAAACAATTGAGCTCAAATAGGCAGAATGTGGGATGGTGGTTATTAGAGGCTGTGAATATAGGGGGATAGGAAGATGAAAGTCTAAGAACACAAAGCTTCAATTAGGAATAAGATTTTTCTTTCAGATACATTGCATGGCATTCTAAATATAGTAATTTTTTTTGGTACTGGGGATTGAACTCAGGAGCATTCTACCTCCAAGCTACACCCCCAGCCCTATTTTTATTCTTTATTTTGAAACAGTGTCTAACTAGGCTGCTGAGAGTCTCGCTACGTTGTCAAGGCTGTCCTCAAACCTACGATCCTCCTGTCTCAGCCTCCCAACTCCTGGAATTACAATTGTGTACCACCATGCTTGACTAAATATAGGAAATTATATTGTACATTCCAAAATTGGTAAGAATGTATAAACTTAATGCTCTCACGTCTTGACAAGGATATAAATGTCAATGACAAAGAACAAATGAAACTCCTATCTTTATCTTTCTAAGCATATGAGATTAACCCTTAGCAATTTTGAAATGTACAATATATAAGGTTTTCAAAAATACAAGTATTAGAGGAAATGTATACATTAAGTAATATTACTTAATTCCTTTACATTGTATTCATACATCATAACACCACTTTTCACATTTTATGTACACTAATATAATTTGTCAATTTACAATTAGATTAAAATTTTTGAAAGCCAAAATGTCAAAAATTCAAATAAAGCATTTAGAAAGTGAATTTACCAAGCTTTTAATTTTAATCACTTTTTTTATATAAACTGTCTTAGAATATAGAAAAAGAATGAGCTTCCAGCCTCATTTTTCTTTCTTCTGATAAAGGTCATCCGTACCCATTCTTCTGGTTATAGGCAACCAATGATCTGTTTTCTAGAACTTTATATAAATGAGACTATATAATAGGTACAGTACTTATTTGTGACTTTTGCCACACCCAGAATAATGTTTCTGGGGTTCATCCATGTTTTGTACATATCAGTAATTTACCATTTTTCGTTGTATGGTTCTAAAACTAATTTATCTATTGTTCATGACCATCATTTGGATTATTTTGAATTTGAGATTATTGTCTATAAAGCTGCTGAGAGTCAAAAACTTTTCTGTGGATTTATATTTTCATTTACCTTGTGCGAATACCTACAAATGTAATAATTGGGTCATAAGGTAGAATGTGTTTTTCACTTTATAAGCTATTACCAAAGAGTTCTCCAACGTGTTTTTTTCATTTCACAAATCTCCCCCAGAAACATATGAGAATTCCATTTATTCTATATCCCTGCCAAGATTTGCTATTTTCAATCTTTTTAATTAGTGATATTTTACTACGTGCTATGGTCTGAATGTGTTGGAAACTTAATCCCCAATGCAAAGTGTTGACAAGTGGAGCCTCTGGGGATTTGTTTAGATCACAAAGGATCCACCATCATGAATAGAATAAGGCCAATATAAAAATAGCTTACAGGAGTGGGTTTACTCTCTACTCTTCTGCCATGTGGGGACACAACATTCATCCCTTTTGTCCTTTCACATTCTGCCATATGAAGATGCAGCAAGAACGACATCACCAGATGCCAACACCTTGGTTTTGGACTTCCCAACATCTAGAACTGTGAGTAATCCATTTCTGTTTTTAAAAATGACAAAATCTCAGGAATTATATTATAGCAAATCAAAGCAGATTAAAATACTATGGATTCTGGTATTCCATTTTATCTCTTCTATTGGTTTTTTGGTTATACATTTCTCTTCTATTTATTTTTAGCAATTGTTACATGTTTCACAGTACCCACTTTTCAATTATCAAATTTACATTCAAGTTATATGCCATTTCATGTATAATACAAGAAACGTAATCATGTGTGCTTCCATCTTTCCCCTCCCAATATTCTGTAGTACTGTAGTCACATATTGTATTTCTACCTACACCATAAATATCACAATGTATTATACGTAGTCACTATTTTTTCTACTTTTACTTTAATTAGCCAACAGGACATTTATTCCAGTCCTAATTCATAAACACCAATAGTGCATTGGGGAACAGAGTTCACAAAATTAGTTTGCAACATATTTATATCCAGTAAGGAATTTAACAAAAGGTAAAAACTCTCAAATTTTAGGTTTTCTCACCTTGATTTGAAGTCATTCTTCTACTTTTAATCTACTTAACTGATAGTGTTTATTTTGTTTTTTCCATTTTCAAATTTTTTAAATTTATTTTTATGTATTTTAATTGAAATAATGATTGTGTGTATTTATGGAGTACAGTGTGACATTTTGATCTATGTAGGCATTATACAAATATTCAATGAAGGTAATTATCACCTCAACGATTTATCATTTTTATGGCAAAAACTTTATAAATCTATACTTTTAGCAATTTTGAAATATATTGTCAGTTATTATTAACTGGGCTCACTATATGGTACAGTTGATAACCAAAGCTTATTCCTCCAGTCTAAATGAAATTGTACCATTTATTCTTTTTTTAATCCCTATTTAGTACTAGGGATTGAACCCAAGGCCCACTATCTCTGAGCTACAATCCCAGACCTTTTTATTTTGAAGCAGGGTCTTGATAAGTTGCTAAGGGTCTTGCTAAGTTGCTGAGCTGGCTTTTTTCTCTCAGCCACACAAGTACTGGGATTACAGGCCTGCACCGCTGCACCTGGTTAACTTTGTGGCCTTTAACCAACATCTTTCCTTGTTCCTTCCTATGTCTGCAAATGATTGTATATATACTACAAATGTTACTTTTGGTGTTACAAATAAATTTCATTGAGAAGTTGAGTTGACAAATGTGGAACCTACAAAAAGAGAACCAATCATATTATAAACCAAAATAAAGGGATGTAGCAGAGTGGCAAAAATCAGCATTCTTATTCCTTAAGCACAGCTGCCACTGCTTCGTCTCTCATGGTCTTGCAGGGAAACACTTTTAATATCAGAACGGTGAAGGTAAAGTCCAGGGTGTGTGGGGTCAGTGTTCTCTTCCGTGGGGGCGGGGGGTTTAGGGGTACTGGGGCATTCTACTTCCAGGCTACAAACCCAGCAGTTTTTAATTTGGAAACAGGGTCTTGTTAAGTTGTTGACAGCCTCTCTAAGTTGCTGAGACTGGCTTCCAACCTGCGAGCCCCCTGTTTCAGCCTTCCAAGTACTGGGATTACAGTCATGCACTACCATGCCCAGCTCGCTTCCAGTTTTTATGTCTGAGTTCTCTTAGCCCAGATAGATCGTTCAGTGCAACACAGTAGATATTCTACAAGAGGCAGAAGTAAAATGCTATGAAATACAAAGGAGGGAGTGATTAACCAAGGAAGAGACTTTTGAATTGAGACTTCAAGGATGTGCATAAGTTGTAAAATGAGGGTTGTTAGAGGCACAGATATTTCACAGGGAGTAGAAGATTCAAAGGCAAAAATCCTGAAAAGGCACCATTTTCTTTATTGTGATCAGAACACTTAGCATAAGATCTACACTCTTAATTTTTTGAAGGACTTTGAAAAGTGCAATGTGACTAAAGTGCAGTGTGACTTGGAGTGGAGTTTTGAAAGATGATGTTGCAATTTTATTCCTGGCTTGAGGATTAGAAGACAAAATTATTCATAATAACTATAGCTAACATAAGTTTTCAAGGAATACATATTACATGATGATATAAATCCTTTGCATAGTCTTACCATCTACCTTTCTAGCTACATTCTGGCTCTTTGAATTTCCTCTTACAAACCAGTTCCAAAGACTCACAAAACACATGGTCAGACTTAGATATAGCAGTGACAACCCCTCTTCCCTGGTACTAATATTTTTCTTAGTCAACGTTCTCCCTGATATAATCCAAACAACTGATCATACAACTTAGAGGAAGGAAGATTTATTTGCTCACAGTTTCCTTGGCGATTTGGGGTTCCAGTCGACTCATTTGAGGCTGGTGTCAGGCATCTCAGGGCATGGCAGCAGGGAACACAGCAAGGGAGAGCCAGGGCTCTGCTCCTCACATCACAGAGGCCAGAAGCAACAGATAGCAAGCAAGCAAGAAAGAAAGAGTATTCAAAGATAAAAGCACATTCCCTAAGGCCACACCCTCAGAGATCCACCTTCTCCAGCTACAATTCACTAGCACAGGTTACCACCCAGATAAATCCATTTATTACAATGGATTTATCTACTGATGAGATTATAACCCTCATGACTTAGCTATAACAACCCTGAGATTAATACATGAGCTCTTTAAGGGTCATTCTATATCTAACCATGATAGAATTTAATGTCTTCCCTGCTGGATTCTTGCTTTGTGTCAATTACAACTTTCAACTTATTTCTTTCTCCATTTTTAAATAGTAATGTTTACACTGGGACTATCCTACTGTTACCAGAGTTGGGATATTTTGACCTGGTGATGGTAGAAATGATATTGAGTTGAGTGAACATGGATGTACAAGCAAGAAGGGCTTCGTCCAAAAGGGAAATTTGTGCTTCAGCTGAAGGAAGATAGCACTGATCAAAAGACCAGGCTGCTTCCCAAAGAAAGGGAGAAGCAGGCTTTTATTGTTTTTATTAGGTGGACTACAGTCCAGTAATTTCCATTGACTAGGAGCATGGTTCCAAAATATGTTTCTTCTTGTAAGAGACTTGGACCAGTGGGTACTCACAGTCAATTTGTCTTAGGAATTATTGAGTAACTCTTGGAGCTGGCATTGCCATCCTATGCAAACATCTTTCACAAATGGCTTGAGCTGAGACTTATAATAGGGCTGACAAACTGAATATTTGGGCTGTTATAGCTGTCAAGAAAAGCATAGGAATGGGGAAGAAGAAAATACATGTCAGCTCCAGCGTGTACTCAACATGTCTATATGCAGAGCCAAGTAGAATTTGCTACAAAAGTTAAGGCAGCAAAGGGAACAAACATAATATGAGGAGAGATATTCCATTCCAGTCACCCATAAGACATCTGTAGGCCCAAGTGAAGAGTCCCAAGTTTTTAGCTAAAGTGGCCTTCAAGTCCCTGGAAAGTAACCTAGGCAACCATTATCATCATAACCCACACATCAGATGTGTTATCTAGAGCAAAGATAGTGGAAAACTAATAATGTATTACCCAGTGATATGACCTCCAAAATTAGTGACTTTTAGGTTGACTTAATAATAAGTGAAGCTAGATGGTTTATGTAGGTTTTCCCCCAGTAATGATTTTATCTTGTGCAAGAATTTTGCTCCTGTGGGTCTCATACTGGGTCTGTTGAAAAGAGCACAAGGGTAGAGAAGCAATATGCCATGCTACACTGTGTAACACTGAAAAAAAATCAAAAATGGTCAGTTGAACTGAGTAGACACTTCTCAAAAGCAGAAATACAAATTGGTAGTAAATGTATGAAAAAAAGTTCAACATCATTAGCAATCAGGGAAATGCACATCGAAACTACACTGATAGTCTAACTCTACTTAGAACGGGAAACAAGAATGCAAACAGATTAAGAATTGTTGGAGATGGAGCCAAGATGGCGTCTGAGTGAAACACATCTCCTTAGGTACTGAGGGCTCCAATCAAATCTTCCATAAAAGCAGCTTCTTAACAGAAGAAAAGTAAAAGAAGCAACAAAAAAGTGAAATTTGAAATACAACCAAAGAGACTGCAGTCATTAGAGAGCCAATCAGGGAGAGCAAACGAACCTGACTGCATGCCGGGGTCTGCTAACACCACTGCGGATCCACTGACAAGACATGGAGCAAGTGACTCCAGATCTCCACACCCTACCCAGGCAGCAGTTCCCGAACCTTCCACAGCTACCAGAAGGTGTGGGACGACCAGACGACCAGCGTAAGCCGCTGCAGTACCACCCCAGCTCACCTCTCTCGTCAGAGCCAGAACAGCGAGCAGCTGCACTGCAGAGCTTGAATTAAAACTGCCACAAATGCAGCTTCTTGACAGAAGGAAGAGGAGTAAAGTGGCAGAAGAGAGTACAAGGCTACGAGAGCAGCTGGACAGAACCCAGAGAGAAACATGGATCCGGCGCGCACAGTGAACTGTGGCCGCCATTTTGTGAGCTGCCGTTTTCCCAGCCAGGATTCTGCCAGCTACTCAGAGCTTCATCGACCTCCCGCGCCCCCAGTGACCAGAGGTGGAGTAAGCAACTACGAAACTCCACACCGTAATCAGGTGACATTTACTCGCAACATCAACAGCGAACAAGAACACCTGGGACAGCCATCTTAAGCCTGCGCCGAGGTAACCCAGCCCACCCCTCCCACCGGAGCCAGAGCAGCAGGGATCTGTAAGTTGGATTGCACCTCCGGGGTGTGGGGGCCCCTATACAATGGATAGACTCAGTCACCCACCCTTCTAGCGATTAGATAGGAACAGAAATGTGGGAAGAACCCAGTGCACATACGGCATCTGAAAATGCCCAGCATTTAGACTGCACTCCCACCACCAGCAAAGGCGGGGTGAGAGATACAGACAGGCCTTGTGGAGACCTCAGAGACACAAGCTTGTAGCAGGAGAGGCATCAGCATAAGCCCCTGCCTGCACTGACAGAGTAAATAAAAATGCCAGAGACACATTCAAAAATTTAAGCTCTGCTGTGTACTTACGAACTAGCAGGGTTTTTTTTTGTTTGTTTCTTGTTGTTTTTTGGTTTGGGGTTTTTTGTTTTTGTTTTTGTTTTATGGTTTTGTTTGTTTGGTGTCATGTTTTATCTGTTTTTACTCTGTTTTGTTTTATATTACCTTGATTTATTTATATTTGTTTGGATGATTGGTCGCTTTGTTATTTCTTGCTTAGGTTTTTGAATCCCCTCCTTATCCCTTTTACAAGCTTACCTCCCTCTTTCCCATCTATATTCCTCTCCTCAACACTTTTCCTCCTCTCTTTTCTTTTTCTGTTTTTTTCCTGACTTATATCAAGACCATGTCATACTACCACACTCAAAACTCTATATTGACTACCAGAATCCCCCGACATATCTACCATCTCTATTCTTTAAAATATATCACCTCAACACACTCAACCTCCTATTCCACTGGACCATACCCTCTACTTTCCTCTATACTTGAATTCATCGCTGTGACTTCTCACCCAACCTTCACCACTGAATACAACCTGTCCATGTATACACCAGCAGACACCTCTAAACCCCACTGCAGAGATTGGATGAGAAAACCTGCAAGAGCAGCAAAGATATAAATTTAAGAACAGGGGAACCATGGGAAGGAAAAATAGCAAAGAAACAGTGAGCCACCACAATCCATCAATAACAGATCTCACCAACCCAGAATGGCATAGATTACCAGAAGAACAATTCAAATCTTTAATACTAGAAACAATACAGGATTTTTGGAAAGAATGTAGGGAGAGTTGGGAAGAAATAAATGAACAAATAAACAAAGAATGGGATGACATGAAAAGGAACCAAAGAGAAGCATTGAAGGAAGTGAAAGATGAAATAACTGAAATGAAGGCATCAATACAAACTATAAACAGTAGATTAGATCACATGGAAAATAGAGTATCACTCTTAGAAGATGACCATTCCAAAAATGAATCCATAGTACATAATTTAGAAAAAAAATTCGACAGTATGAATTGGACATCAAAGAGATCTGGGCCAATTGTAAAAGAGCAAACCTAAGAAAAATAGGCATAGAAGAGGAATTAGAAGTTGAAACATATGGAATAAACAATCTTTTCAAAGAAGTAATATCAGAGAATTTTCCAAACATAGAAAGAGAAGTTGACACACAGGTACATGAAACATACAGAACTCCTTCCAGACAAGACCAAAGAAGATGTTCACCATGCCACATAATAATCAAGATGACTAATATAGAGGTTAAGGAGAGAATTCTAAAGGCAACAAAAGTAAAGGCCAAGTGACATTTAGAGGCAAACCAATCAGAATCACTCCAGACCTCCCAAATCAAGTCATGAAAGCCAGGAGGGGCTGGAGTAACATATTCCAAACTCTGAAAGAAAATAACTTGCAGCAACCCATTAAAAAGATCACTCACAAGCCGGGTGTGGTGGCGCATGCTTGTAATCCTAGTATTCGGGAGGCTGAGACGGTAGGATCGAGGCCAGCCTCAGCTACCTAGTGAGGCACTCCGCAACTTAGCGAGACCCAGTTTCAAAATAAAATAATAAAAAATATGACTGGGGGTATAGCTCAGAGGTAGAATGCCCCTAAGTTCAATCCCCAGTACCGAAAAAAAAAAAGATCACTCACAGCCAGGCGTGGTGGCACCCGCTTGTAATCCCAGTACTTGGGAGGCTGAGACAGGAGGATCACAGATTCATGGCCAGCCTCAGCAACTTGTGAGGCCCTCTGCAATTTAGAGACCCTGTTTGAAAATAAAGAATAAAATAGGTCTGGGGGAGTAACTCGGAGGTAGAATGCTCTGGGTTGAATCCCCAGTACTGCAATATAAGCACTCAACAAATTAGGTATAGAAATAATATGCCTCAACATAATAAAGGACAAGATCACAGTTAACATTATTCTCAACAGTAAAAATTGGAACTCTTTTATCTAAGGTCTAGAAGAAGACAGCAATGCCCACTCTCACCATTTGTATTCAACATAGTATTAGAAGAAATTAAAGACATCCAAATAGGAAAGAAAGAAGTTAAATTGCCCCTGTTTGCTGAAAACATCTTATAAAATCCTAAAGATCTCATCAAAACACTGTTAGGGCTGAAAAATAAATTTAGTAAAGTGACAGGATTAAAAAATCAATAGAATTTCTTTACAATAACAATAGTCATTCCAAAACAATAAATCATGTACAGTAGCTACCAGAACATCAACTACTTTTAGGAATAAGATTAACCAAGAAAGTAAACATCCCATGAGTCTGTAGTCAATTGATTTTTGACAGAGGTTCCAAGAATACACAACAGTGTTAGGAATACTTAATGCAAATGTGCGTAATCATGAAATTGAACCCTTATCCAACGCCATACTAAAAATAAACTCAAATTTAGTTAAGGACTTAAAACATAAGACTAGAAACTGGCAAACCAGTAGTAGAAAACATAGGGGGAAAAACTACATGACTTTAGTCTTGGTAGTGATATTTTTGGATATGACAACAAAAACAGACACAACAAAAGCAAAAATAGACAAATTGGATAATGTAAAATAATAGTATAATGTAAAATAAAATGCTTGTGAGACTGAGATTGTGGCTCAGTGTTAGAGCACTTGCCCTGCATATTCGAGGCCCTGAGTTTGATCCAATGAAACACAACACACACACACACACACACACACACACACACACACACACACACACACCTTCTGTACAACCAGAATTAAGAGAAAACCTATGGTTGGGAGAAAATATATCTGATAAGTAACTAATATTCAAAATATATAAGGAACTCAACTCTATAGAAATAAAATAAATAATTCAATTAAGGAATGAGTAGCCAGGTGCAGTGGCACATGCCTGTAATTATACTTCGGAGGCTGAGATAGGAGGACCACATGTTCAAGGCCAGCCTCATCAACTTATCAAGACCCTGTGTCAGAGCCAGGAGTGGTGGTGCACGCTTGTAATCCCAGCATTTGGGAGGCTGAGACCGAGGATCACATGTTCAAGGCCAGCCTCAGCTACCTAGTGAGGCACTCTGCAACTTAGTGAGACCCTGTTTCAAAATAAAGAATAAAAAATAGGGCTGAGGGTATAGCTCGGAGGTAGAATGCCCCTGAGTTCAATCCCCAGTACTGAAAAAAAAGACCCTGTTTCAAAAGTAAAAAATAAAAAAGGGCTAGAGGTGTAGCTCAAAGCTACAGTGCCCCTGCGTTCAATCCTCATTACCAAAAAGGAAGAGGAGTTGGAGGAAGAGGAGGAAAGAGAGGGAGAGATGGGGGAGGGAGGGAACGAGGAAGGGAGAGAAGGAAGCAAGGAAGGAGGGAGGGAGGGAGGGAGGGAAGGAAGGAAGGAAGGAAGGAAGGAAGGAAGGAATGAATTAAATGTCATGTTCACAGTTACTATCTGGGGGTGAGTTAAAACCATAGTGAATTATGGCCTCATACCTGTTAGAATGTTTTTTTTATCAAAAAGAAGAAAGATACATGTTAACAGAATGTGTCAAAAAGCAAAAATTGAGTTACTATATGAGCCATAATCCCAATTCTTGACATTTACTCAAAAGACTTGAATCAGATTGTTGAAGAGATGTCTACATTGCTATATTCATTGCAAAACTATTCACAAGCACCAAACTGTGGAATCAACCCAATCAACAGATGCATGAATAAATAAAATGTAATACACATACACACATGCTACTTAGCTTTATTAAAAGGAATAAATTCAGCCGGGCGTGGTGGCGCACGCTTGTAATCCCAGCATTCGGGAGGCTGAGACCGAAGGATCCGGGTTCGCGGCCAGCCTCAGCTACCTAGTGAGGCACTCCGCAACTTAGTGAGACTCGGTTTCAAAATAAAGAATAAAAAATAGGGCTGGGGGTATAGCTCGGAGGTAGAATGCCCCTGAGTTCAATACCCAGTACCGCCAAAAAAAAAAAAAAGGAATAAATTCTGTTATTTTCAACAACATGAATGGAATTTAAGAACATTATGGTAAGTGAAATAAACCAAGCTAAACACTGAAAGACAAAATGTTCTTACTTATATGTGGAATCTAAAATAATTGAACTCATAGAAGTAGAGAGTAGAATGGGTTACCAGAGGCTTAGAGTAGTGGAGATGGGGAGATACAAGTCAAATGATACAAAGTCTCAGACAGGAGGAATAAATTTGAGGGTGTTTTTTGAGATCTATTGCACAATATGGTGAATACAGCTTATAATTTAACATTGTACATGTTGGAATTACTGAGAGTAAATTTCAAATGTAGCCGGGCGTGGTGGTGCACACTTGTAATCCCAGCATTTGGGAGGCTGAGACCAGAGGATCCGGGTTTGGGTTCGTGGCCAGCCTCAGCTACCTAGTGAGGCACTCCGCAATTTAGTGAGACACTGTTTAAAAATAAAGAATAAAAAATAGGGCTCGGGGTATAGCTCGGAGGTAGAATGCCCCTGAGTTCAATACCCAGTACCGCAAAATAAATAAATAAATAAATTTTTAAAAATTCAAATGTTCCCATTACAAATATAGTAAATATTTGAGGTGATATGTTAATGTGCTTAATATAATCATTTCACATTGTGTCAAAAATTATAACATCACCTTCTATCCAATAAATATGCACAGGTTGAATATCCACTATATAATATTGGAGACATTTTGGTGATGGATCCCAAGACTAAACATAAAATTCATTTGTGTCTCATATACCCCTTATATAATAGCCTAAGGTAATTTTATATAATATTTTAGTGCACCTGCATTTTAACTGTGGACTGTCACATGAGATCAGATTTGGAATTTTTTTAAACGTGTCATCATTGTCAGTGCTCAAAAACTTTCAGGTTATGGACTGTCATCATCAGGTCTCAAAAAGTTTCAGGCGGTAGGAGTGTAGCTTAGTGGTAGAGAACTTGCCTACCATGTGAGAGACCCTAGGTTCAACCCCAAGCTCCAGAAAATAGAAAGTAAAAATTTCATATTTGAGAGAATATCAGATTTAGAATCAGGAATGCTCAGCCCATACAATTATAATTTGTCAGTGCATAATAAAAATCTTTAAAAGAATATAAACTGGTATGGTACTGGGAATATGCATGTGTCTCCAGAAAAAAACAACAACGACAAAAAAAGACTATTCAAAAGTTGAAGGAACTGATTGAAAAGTCTTTTTAAAATTGTATTGGAAATAATAATTTCCATAATCTAGAAATGTTTATTAAATGCCTTTAGGTACAAGGAAATATTCTAGTGTTCTGCCTCACATTCTCCCTTTTAGGAAGACTCGGCATTCACAAGGAGACATTTGGCATTCAGAAATGTTCTCAGCAACTAAAAACTGACAGCAGTCTTTCTACTGCTACTGGAAAAGAATACAAAATGCTAAATTGAAATAGAATTATACAAGTGGCTAGCCTTTGACAAAATTCAGCCACAAAGAATACAGTTAAGGCCTAATCCACGCTGACTGACAGAGAAGATCAGCAGTGGGCTGACAACACAGATCCCAATATGAGGACTTAGACAAAAGCCTTCATCCTCTCCTGAGTATGACTTCATCATTTTTCACAAAACTAATGTTAAGACATTTATTAGTCTCAATTTAATTTGTCTGTTCTAAGTATGAAATATTAAAATAATTTACAGCAGTAAATGTACTAAACTTAAATCTACCCTCTCAGATTATTAAAATTTCATAGCTTTGATAATATGGTTTTTACAAAAGATCACTCCTGAATTTTTACCAAGTTCCTGTTATTTTTTCACAGTCTGAATTTCCTTTTTAGTTAAATGACCTTTTAAAAAACTTTTCTAGCTGGGCATGGTAGTACAAGTGTATAATCTTAAGACTTGGGAGGCTGAGGACTGGTTTGTTGCCAGCCTCAGCTATTTAGTAAGGCCCTCCACTGCTGGGTTCTGTACCAACAGTGCATGAGTCTACTGGATGAAAAATATTCTTGAGACTTTATTTCTGGTCTTGTAGAGGTAAGAGTGGGAAGGCAAGAGAGCCAAACTCGCTGAGTGAAACTCAACTCTTCCTTTTATTACATACTTACAGAGTCAAGATTGAGTCATTAAATCTTTGATTGTCTCTGGCTAGGGAGTAGAGCATTGTGTTAAGAATGCTTTAGAAGATAAGTTGTTATCTGACAGTTTTGCGGGTGCAGCAGAAGTTTCTGTCTTCAGTTAGGGTGGTTTTCCCCTTACGCAAAGCAAACAAAAGATGCAGTGAAACAGAAGGACATAGCTTAGATAGTGAAGGAGCATCGGGGTCACTTTCTTCAGTTCCCTCAAGAAAAGCAGTCTTCTGCCAAAGCAAACAAGAAGCTATAAGTCCTTAAGCCAATATTTTTTTAGACTTAAAACAGTTTCCCACATTCTGCAACTTAGTGAGACCCTGTTTCAAAATAAAATAGAGCTAGTGGTCTAACTCAGGGGTAGAAAGCCCCTGGGTACAGTCCCTAGTAACACACACACACACACACACACACACATACACACACACACACACACGCCAAAAAAACAAAACTTTCTAAGTTAAAAAAAAAAACTTTCTATGTTAAAAAAAACCATAATTAAGTGACCCAATATGCAACTTTTCATTCGGCATGTGTCCCTAACAATTCCAAATTAAAACCATATTTGTGAGAAATTAGTGTAGCTCAGTGGTCGAGCAATCAATCAATCAATCAATCAATCAATGATTTGCAACCTAAGAAATTCATCCTACAAAATCTTTATCAACATTTGTCCAAACTTTCCATATGTATCTTTTTTATGTGGAATTCTGTAACTGAAAAATGTCCCACCTTTGGATGACTGTGTTAGATTTCTGTCACTATCACAAAATACATGGA
This sequence comes from Graphiurus murinus, assembly GCA_004027655.1. NCBI lineage: Eukaryota > Metazoa > Chordata > Mammalia > Rodentia > Gliridae > Graphiurus > Graphiurus murinus. Next base: position 29,012 of record PVLC010009807.1, read on the forward strand.
TTAAACAATTTGAAAAGAGGAAATATTTTATTTGGCTCATAGTTTCAGTCCATGGTCACTTGGCCCCACCTTTACAAGCCTGTGGCAAGGCAGAACATCATGACAGTATACATGTCATGAGGCAAAGCTGCTCACCTTATGGCAGCCAGGAACCAGAGGAGAAGGTGCCATTATACCTTTTGACGGTACATCCCCAATGACCTAACTTCATTCCACTAGGCCCTACTTCCTATAGGTTTCACTACTTCCGAATAGTGCTATCAGCTTAGGACAAAGCCATCAACACATAAGCCTTTACCAGAAACTTAACATCCAGACCATAACATTGACCTTCCTGGATTTGGTTCCCTTTTTGCTTTCACTTGGATCTTAGGGGAAGTTGGAAGAATTTTAACCTGAAATAACAAATATTTAACTTGAAAGTCCAAGTTCAAGTTTATAAAGTGTTTTGTCTGCATTCCTCCATGCTGGTTTTAGTATCAGTTTAATTTTTAAATAAAATCACCTGTCTCTGTCCTCTGTAAAGATTATATGACTCTCCAGTATCAGTAAGGCATTCAATTTGGATCTTTTCCATGCCTTCTTCTTCAGCTCCACTAGTTATTAATTGTATCTATTCAGGCATAATTGATTGGGGGGGGTGATTGGGAAGCAATAGCTAGCCCGAAAATGATGCTTAGAACATTTATAGAACCATGTTCTAACCCAGTGGTCTCAAAACTTTCTTGATCACCTACCATAATCAGTTAAAATCTTTTGTGTTTTTTTTTTTTTTTTTTTTGAGGTACTGGGGATTGAACCCAGGGACATTCTACCTCTGAACTACACCCCCAGTCCTATTTTTATTTATTTTGGAACAGGGTCTCACTAAGTTGTGGAGGGCCTCACTAAGTAGCTGAGGCTGGCCACAAACCCGGATCCTCCAGTCAGCCTCCCAAGTACTGGGATTACAAGTGTGTGCCACCACGCCCGGCTAGTTAACAAAATCTTAGCATGTGCCGTAATATTAGTTTTTTATTTATATTAGCAGATAATGTATGCTTATACATAAATATTTTATATATTTACAAATATGTATATGTTTATAAGGGATATATGTGTTCTACCATACTAGCATATTATGTACATTATAAAACATAAAAAATAGAAATGATCGAGAGGCGAGATAAAATGTAAATGTGCATAGTTTTGGAAGTTGTTCGTGTGGGGGGGGGCGGGGTACTGGGGAGTGAACCCAGGGAATTCTACCTCTGAGCTACACCCTAGCCCTATTTTTTTTTTTTATTTTGAAACAGCGTTTCTCTAGGTTGCTGAGAGTCTACTATGTTGTTGAGGCTAACTAGTCTTGAACCTGCAATCCTCCTGTCTCAGCCTCCCAAGTACTGGTGTTAGAGGCATTCACCACCATACTCGGATAATAAGCATAATTCTATTATAAAACTTCCAGTATCTTAGTGGATTGCATTTATACTTCATTTGGAAACCTGTTTTCTGATCAACAGTTAACCAACATAAGAATTATTCTCCCTTGGTGAATAGAGTGTTTCTTTTTTTTTTTTTTTTTTTTTTTTGCGGCACTGGGGATTGAACTCAGGGGCATTCTACCTCCGAGCTACACCCCCAGCCCTATTTTTTATTCTTTATTTTGAAACCGAGTCTCACTAAGTTGCGGATTGCCTCACTAGGTAGCTGAGGCTGGTCTCGAACCCGGATCCTCCAGTCTCAGCCTCCCGAATGCTGGGATTACAAGTGTGCGCCACCACGCTCGGCTTAGAGTGTTTCTTTTATTTCTATTAAAATAACTTCTTCTGTCCTTCAGTAATAGAGCCAAGTCCTATAACCTTTTATTAGTAGTGTTTGCTATTAAAGTTTAATCTAATGAACACTTTAGTTTACTTATAGCTCTTTCAATATTTTTCTGTTTAACCTGCTATTTATCACTGCAAAAATATGTAAAAATAAGCACCATATACTGTAGCAAATCTACATGTGTGTCATCAATCTTATTCTAATATACTAAGTGCTTTCTTAGCACAACCATTGAAGCAGAACTCATGTGTTGATATTTCCTTTTTGACATGTATAAGTATATAAGACTTGTGGAAGATTATATGATAAATATGTACTAAAATATATTTTCTGGAAAATTTATATTATTTCCCAGTAAAGCAAATGTAGAAATACTTATTATAGGTAGAGTAACTAATAAGATTTATGGTCTGTTTTTAAAATAGGTCTCCATGTTGTCCTGAAGTGGAACACTAGCCAATAAAACATGGTTTAAAAATAATTCACATGTCTTCAAAGCAATTTTAAATAATCAATTACTTCCAAACTAGGCATGGTAGCACATGCCTGTAATCTCAGTACTTGGGAGGCTGAGACAGGAAGATCACAGGTTTGAGTCCAACACATGGTAAATTAGCAAGACCCTATTTCAATGTAAAAATAGAAAGAGCTGTAGACTGCCTTTGGGTTCAATCCCCAGTGCCATAAAAATCAGTTACTCCCAGAAGTACGTGATTTTCAGAAGCAATTTAAATTTTTCAAGTAACAAAAAAACTAAAGAAAAAATTATTTACTATGAGATTTAAATATGAGGCAAGTGTTCTTATTATTTAAAAAACATTTTGGTTTTAAATGTATCCATTTTATAAAGTAACAAATCTCTCTCCAAAGTAGTCTTTTTAGGCACACCTGCTGTTGTTTATGGTTGTTCATGTTGGTTAGTTTTAAAACAAAAGCCCAAATCCTGTGTAGTTAAACTGAAAGGCTTTGTAAGCAATTCAAAGGCAATTGGAAATCGAGTTCATATTTCATGTTTGATGAGCTAGAGCTATAATCATTTGAATATGATTGAATTCAATATGTTTCCTGGTCTTTTCCAGTGGGTTTTGCTAGTGAAAATTTAATCCACTGACACTTTCTGTAGAGTTAGAAGATTACTCAGCTTTTCCTATCCTATGTTCCACTGAATAAATTAAGTTCACGATTATTTATAGGGTTAGGAGTGTAGCTCAGTGATAGAGCCTGTACTTAGCATACAGAAACCCTAGACAGCTTAAAAAAGATTATTGAAAAATTAATGCTGACCATCAGGAATTAATGAGTTTCCTTCTATATTCTCTAGGTTACTTGTCTCTTCACAAATTATTTTGGTAAGTAATTAGGGTGGATGTCATATGGTTCTGAAGCTAATCTAGTTATTAGGATTTAGGACAAGAAAATTGCTTATAACAATTTTTTTAAAAAATTGGACTCATTCTTGCAATCCCCGTGAACACAACCCATAAAACTGGTCAGAATCTATTTTAAAATTGGTGCAATTTGGTGCAGTTTTCCTTGGCAAAAGAAGTTGAGAGTTGGAGTGGGGAATTGTTCAGAAAGACCTAAAGAATCACTGTCCCTACTTGAAAGAGCTAAAAATAGTGCAACCCATAAAGAAAAAATTATATATTGAACTTCATCAAGATTAAGAACTTCGGGGACTAGGGATCTAGCTCAGATGTAAAGTGCTTGCCTAGCATGTGTGAAGCTCTAGTTTCAATCACCAGCACTGACTGCAAAAAAAAAAAAAAAA
>PVLC010009807.1:32691-52998 GCA_004027655.1 Graphiurus murinus
AAAAAAAAAAAAAAAAAAAAAAAAAAAAAAAAAAAAAAAAAAAAAAAAAAAACTTCTTCAAAATACACTGTCAAGAGAATGAAAAATCCACAGAGGGGAAATATTTTAAAATCACATATCTCATAAGGGACTTACATCTAGAATATAAAGAATGATCAAAACTCAATAATAGAGGAAGTGACATCCAATGGGTTTATTTTTAGGTGAAAAATATTTTTGTAATTAGTGGTAATGGTTGCACAACCTCAAATACAACAAAACTCACTGAACTATACAATTTAAAGGGGTAATTTGTATGTCATGTGAGTTATATCTCAATAAAGCTATTTTGTAAAAAGCTCAATAATAAGCCGGGCGTGGTGGCATGCTTGTAATCCCAGCATTCGGGAGGCTGAGACCGGAGGATCCGGGTTCGAGACCAGCCTCAGCTACCTAGTGAGGCACTCCGCAACTTAGCGAGACTCGGTTTCAATCCCCAGTACCGCAAAACAACAACAACAACAACAACAACAACAAAAACTCAATAATAAGAATCAAACAACACAATTAAAGGAAAACAAGATGCAGATTGAACAAGCACTTCACCATAAAAAGATAGCAATGGCAAACCGGGTGTGGTGGCACACGCTTGTAATCCCAGCATTCGGGAGGCTGAGAATGGAGGATCCGGGTTCGCGGCCAGCCTCAGGTACCTAGTTAGGCACTCCGCAACTTAGTGAGACTCGGTTTCAAAATAAAGAATAAAAAATAGGGCTGGGGGTATAGCTTGGAGGTAGAATGCGCCTGAGTTCAACCCCAAAGATAGCAATGGCAAAAACTGCAGGAAAACATTTTCAATATCATTAATCATTAGCGAAATATAAATTAAAATGAAACAAAATACTGATATAAGCCCATTAGAATGGCTAAAAACAAAACAGAAACTGACCACTTGAAATATTAGCAAGGACATGGAACAAGTATAACTTATACATCCACTGTGGGTAGGAATGTAAACTGATAGAAGTACATTGGAAAAAAATTGGCAGCTTCTTAAAAAATTAAACATACAACTACCATATGAACTGGTCATTCCTTTCTTAGGTATTTAACCAAGATAAATGAAAGCATATATTTATACAAAAATTTGTATACAAATATTGATAGCAAATTTATTTATAAAACTAGAAACAACCCAAAGATTCATCAACAGGTGAATGAATAAATAATTTGTGGTATATGCAATCTAGGAGGCAGAATAAAAAGTATATTTGGGGCCAGAAAATCTGTATTCCAGGGGTAAGGCTATAGCACAGTAAGAGGGTACTTGTCTCATATACATACACCCTGGGTGCAATCCCAAGCACCTCAAAAATAAATAGAAAACCTATATTCCAATTCTGGAGTATCATGACATAGAATAAGTCAGATAATATTTCAGGGCCTTGGTGTTCTTAATGATGAGAGAAGTAATATTTGCCTTGTTTATTTCATTTGTTGGTTCTAAAGCTCAAGTGAGATAAATATATGAAATAGTTTGGTAAATTATAGTTTTATAACATTTTATTGGTCTTTTGACTTCTTTTTCTGATTACATCAGAAAATAAGATTTTATAGTCTCACATCCATAATGTAAATCATGGTGACAATGACATACATACACAGCACTTGGCGCCCCCCTGCCTCCCCGTCTCCCCTCTTCCCAGACTATAATGCACCAATGAAAGCACATTAAAAGAAAACTTAAAAAAATAGTGGAAATTTTTTAAAAGAAAATAAGATTTTAATTTTTTTGAAATTTTAATTTTTCTTTTTTCTTATATTAAACAATTTATACACTTAGAACTCCTTAAGTCCTAAATGAATAATGGCTACCTTTTGACATTCTTGGAAGGTTTATTTATGTTTGATAATTTGCTTCCCATGAAGCACAGGAGGCTAGTAGAAGAGGGAGCAAGAATATCATCAAGACCGTTGACTTTTTAGCACAGAACAACAGTATGCTCAGTCTTTGAGTTCCATTTCTTCGTTTCTAGTCTCCAATGAAAGACTTAGGGCACAAAAATGTACAGTCTAATTTTTACTCTTGTATGACCAAACACAAGGCTTTATGATGAAGCATATCTTTTTTTACTTTTATTTTACCATCCTTTGTTCCCTTACTAGTGCTCTTTCTTTCTTTCATATATGTTAAAGTGTGTGTATATACACATATTCTTTTGTTGGTGCATTATAGTCTCACATCATAATGTAGTTCAGAGTGATAGGGACATACATGCACACAGCATTTGGTGAGCTTCCCCCTTGCTCCTTCCCACTCCCTCCCCTTCCCCATATATTATCTTGAGATTGGCATTGATAATTTCACATATGTATATAATGGTAAAGGAAGTGTTTCCTTCATCTTTATTGTGAGTAAACATAATTACTACTAACACTTGCAAGTTGGGCTCCAAAGTTGTGCAAATTTCTTTTCTCTGTTTGGTGTACTGACCCTCAGAAAAACAATTATTTGTGTAAGAATATAAAATAAAATTATATGAAGCTAATTCCAACAAAGAAAACATACAAAAGTAAGTCCATCATTAAACTATTATACAGCATTTGATTATATAACAATATCACTTTGGGTCTGCTTGGCTTTTATTGACTTCAGCTTTATTAATGTGTGAATATGAACTGTCTCTTGAAGTGATATATCCCTTGAGATATACAGAATGAAAAAAATGCTAAAACAAGGGAAAGGTATTTTGTCCTTTCAGGGGTAAAAATGGTTTCTGGTTTGACAGCTCTCCAAAAAGGGATGTTTCCTCTTTCCAACTGATTGAAAGAGGAAACAGGTTTACTGAATTGGTTTCTAATAGAAATTGCTTCTTCCTTGTAGTGATTACCTGTCCTGATAGCCCTTTAAAATTCTCATGAAATTTAGAAAATTCTTTGGATCATGTTGTATCTGTGTATATATTTGTTCTTTGTTATTCCTAGGTCATGTCTATTTCAATTTTTCTCTCCCTTTAATGGATTATAAAGACTGCATATCTTGAAAGCTAATAATGATTGATATTTTCTTAAACCCCTTCATTATATTCTGTATTCTTGAAAGGTTTCAGTCTGAGGGGGTCATATGGTGTATTAGTCAGGTTTGCATTACTATAATGAAGTACCTGAGGCAATTAACTCTATAAAGAGAAAAGGTATATATGGCTAAAAAACTGGGAAGTTCAAGCCTAAATGGCATATCACAGTCTTGGTGAGGACCTTCTCTTGACCTCATCACCTCATGGCATGGATGGCAATGACAGGCAATGCCTGTCAGAGCAAATTTCTTAACAAGAGCAGAGGAATATACATAAAAACTGGGGTCCCTAATTCCTTTCAAGAACACTTATCCAATGGCATAAGGGCCTCCAAGTAGGCCTCACCTCTTAAAGGTCCACAGTACTTCCCAGTACCTGAGTCCTAAAAACTTTGACATTCAAATTATACCCAAACATAGTATATGATTAATAGTCACTAATTCTACTTTTTATTACCTCTTTACAAAGAAGTAACCTAAATAGCCAGGTTTCAAGATACCATGTGTTTCACAAGTGATACTCGGAAGGAGAAATAATGACCACCTATTTCCTTCCTCCTTGTCACACAGTTCCTGGTAGGTAAGTAACAGCTCCTCTAGAATATACATCCACATTCACATCATAATGTAGCTCACTTTATCTGCTCCCTCAGAATATTGCTTCCTATCCTGTGTGCCTCTAAAAACAATACATAATCAAGTTACAGAAATAGCTGCTATTCAGAGATGCATACAAAAAGAAAAACTTGAAAGGTCAGGAAAATTCTTCCTTCCTCAAGCATCTTATAGCTACTTAGCAGATAATTATCAAGCATAGACTATGTAAAGCATAACACAGGGGACATAGAGATGAATAAGACTCACCCTGTCCTCATGAAATTCAGTATAGCAGAATGAAAGGTCCTGAGCACCTTTTATTTAGTGACCTAGAGACTAATCATAAGCTTTTCTTTGGCTGCCCACAATGTATCTTACTGAATCTATAAATCAATAAATCTATAGAATTTGAAGGGAACCTCTCCAGAGCAGATGTAAGTAAACAAGTTAAACCTTTCATTATGATAACTGTGGCAACAAGGAACTACAACTAACAATATGCATTCTGATGTGGTCAGCTAGGATGTCCATGCCTTGTAGGATTTGATTTCCTCACAGATTGGTGATTGCAGATTAGGGCCGTACGTAACCCCTGAAATCTCCTATAATAAATACATGTAGTATCTACTCTAAAACAGCACCTCACTCTTTAATAGGTTTCACATAGAATAGAGAGGTGTGGGTATATTGACATAATACTACATTCCATTTTCTTGAAATTCACTTACATCTAGGTGAACTGTGTAATATACTCTCTAGTATTTTCAGGTTAAATATTATCGCCAATTTCTTCTGTCTTGATGGAACATATATTTATTTATCTTAAAGTTTTATTTTTCAGACAAAGAGTCTGAAACAGAAAGTGGCTCAGTTAATACACATAAGTCCATATTCTATCTATGTTCATATGCACACACATATAAATATGTATTAAACAAGTGATAACAACATAAACTGCTTATATCACTGGGGCTTAGAATGGATGCATGATTGTATTCTGAGTCAGTAGAGGCTCCCCTAATTTTTCTCCTTCGGCACAGATTAATACCAGTGATACACTTTAATATGCACAAAACATGCAGACACATGACTGATGCAGAGTTTGCACCAGAAAGGCTTCTTCAACCTCCCCAATGGTATGAGTCTGTTATCTATCCCTCTGCTCCATTCCCGGCTCAGGAGCCCCTATATTTTACAATGACAGAGGCTGGCTTAGGCTGTTGTCATTAGCAGTCACAGAGAGGTGGGGCAATGGAGAAGGGGCAGAGAGAGAGAGAGTCCTTAAGGAGAAGAAGATGCCCATTATTCTGCAATCAGATTGTATACAGATTCTAAACCCCAGTGTAGCATGTAGGCCTTCAATACATATTGGAAAGCCAGATGTCTGCAACATCTGAAATCAACCTGAAGGGCTTCCTCCATCATGGCAGAATCTGCTGTTCCAGTATCAGTAACTCAGATTTCCTGTTCACATAGTGACCAAGTTTTTTAATACATGACTAATTTCAAATATTCTCTCCCATTATCCTTCCAAACCATCAGAATATCACAGAAATTCCAAATTTTCAACATCCAAGTTACATCTCCCAGATTGCATCTGCTACCAAGAGTTAACACATTGTTCCTGGGCTATGATTTAACACTCTAATTTTTAGAAAGGAAACATGTTTTGGACCACTTAAAACTTTGAAATAGAAGCCAGCCCAAGATGGCGACTGACAAGAACACCTCTCCTCAGGCAATGTAAAGCTTGAATCAAATTTGCCATAAAAGCAGCTTCTTGATGGGAAAAAAAGCAACAAAAAAGTGAACAAGTAATGAAAATTGAAACCCAGCTGGAGAAAATCCAGAAAGCAGACCAAGGAGAGTGAAGGAGCCTGTGCACACAGCAGCAGCGAGCTCCATGGAACGGCAGCTGCCATTGAGCCAGCTGCCCGTAGTGGGGTCTACTAGCACTGAGACATCTAATGACCTCCTGCATACCCAGTGGACAGATGTGGAGTAAGCGACTATAGAACTCCACACCCTAATCAGGCAGCATATCCTGCACAATCAACAGTGACTGGAACGCCTGGGATGACCAGCTTAAGCCTGTGGCTGGGAAACCCCAGCTCACCTCTCCCTCCAGAGTCAGAGCAGCACTCAATTGTAAGTTAACTGCGCTGCTGCAGGGGCCCCTGTGGCAAATGATAGACTCAGTCGCCCTCCCTTCTAGCGGTTGGATAGGAGGAGAAGTGCAGGAGGGACCCAGAGCACACAGGGCATAGAGACCTTACAGGCCTGCTGGAAAATGTCCCGCATTTAGACTGCATACCTGCCACCAGTAAAGGCAGAGAGAAAGAGAGACATAGACAGGGACTGTGGAAAGCATGGAGCCTTGGGCTTACACTGGGTCCAAATCCAGTGACGCTTGCTGCCTACATAGACAAAGAGCAGCATAGGGACACAAGCTTGCAGCAGGAGAGGTGCCAGAGGAACTCCGTGCCTGCAGTGATGGAGAGAGCAAATAAGAATGCCTGAAGCATGCTCGAAAATCTAATATACTGAGTAGACATTTAAAAGCTGAAAATATCCACATAGATCCAAGAGAACTGCAGAGGCCAAGTAGGCTCTGTACTTACAAACTTGCAGGGTTTTTGTTTTTGTTTTGTTTTGTTTTTTACTCTGCTTTTGTTTTACTTATGTTTGGATGGTTGATTGCTTTGTTATTTTTTGCTCATTTGTTGGCTCTCTTCCTCATCCCTTTTACAAGCCTCCCTCCCTCTCTCCTATCTATATTCTTCTCCTCAACACGTTTTTTCTCTTTTCTATTTTCCCTGTCTCATATCAAGACCATTTCATGCAACTACAGCTAAATACTCTACATTGACTACCAAAATCCCCACACATATCAGCTATCTCTAATCTCTACCATTTACCACCTTAACATACTCAAACTCTTATTTCACTGAATCATAACTTCTTTTTTTGTGTGTGTGGTACTGGGGATTGAACTCAGGGACATTCTACCTCCGAGCTATACCCCCAGCCCTATTTTTTATTCTTTATTTTTGAAACACGGTCTCGCTAAGTTGCGGAGTGCCTCACTAAGTAGCTGAGGCTGGCCGTGAACCCAGATCCTCCGGTCTCAGCCTCCCAAATGCTGGGATTACAAGTGTGTCCCACCACACCCGGCTTTGAATGCTTATTTTTAAAGCACCAAAGAAATTGGGCTTGTTGGTGCCACCACGCCCAGCTCGAATCATAACTTCTACTTTACCCTATTCTTGCATTCATCACTGCGGTTTCTCCCCCCTCACCCAACCTTCACCACTGAACACAACCTGACCTCATATATTCCAGCAGACACCTCTAAATCCCTAATGCTGAGATTGGACCAGAGAGATGAACCATCAGAAAGGACTGCCAGACACCAAGGATAGACTCACCTCAGCAGATAGGAGGAATAACTCAACACATCCCACATAGAGGCCTATAATCACAGAGGACACAAGCTGTCCTACTCAAGCCTCTGAGACAAATCTCCATAACAGAAGCAACAAACAGACCCTAGAAGTCAACACTGGAAACCCACCAATGGCACCATTATAGTGGGAGAAGAAGCCTCAGAGTAATCGCAACTCAGTACGAAATAGTATTCACAGAGAGAAAATAGAAATAAAAAACCTATAAATTGAGAGAAAGCTATCAAAAGCATCAAAAATATAAACTTAAGAACAAGGAAATCATGGCATGGAAAAATAGCAAAGAAACAATGAGCTACCATAAACCCACAATAACATAACTCACCAACACAGAATGGCAGAGATTATCAGAAGAACAATTCAGATCTATAATAGTGAAAATGATACAAGATTTCCAAAAAGAATGCAGGGACAGCTGGAAAGAAATTAAAAACAAATAAAGAATCTGATACCCTGAACAGAAATCAAAGAGAAACCTTGAGGGAAGTGAAGAACGTGAAAGATGAAATAATTGAAGTGAAGGCATCAAAACAAAATATAAACAGTGGATTAGACGACATGGAAAATAGAATATCACTCTTAGAAGATGACCGTTCCAAAAATGAATGCATAGTATATAATTTAGAAAAAAAAATTTGACAGCATGAATTGGACACTGACGAGATCTGGGCCAATTTTAAAAGAGCTAACATAAGAATAATAGGCATAGAAGAGGGACTAGAAGTTGAAGCTAATGGAATAAGTCATCTTTTCAAAGAAGTAATATTAGAGAATTTCCAAACATAGACACACAGGTACAGGAAACATATAAAACCCCCTGTAAACAAGATCAAAGAAAAGGTTCACCACACCACAAAATAATCAAATTGACTAATGTATAAGCCAAGGAGAGAATCTTAAAGGCTACAAAAGTGAAAGGCTAAGTGACATTTAGAGGCAAACCAATTAGAATCACTCCAAAAGACCTCCCAAACCAAGTCGTGAAAGCCAGGAGGGCCTGGAGCAATATATTCCACACTCTGCAAGAAAATAACTTCCAGCCAAGATTCTCTTACCCAGCAAAACTACCTCTCAAAATTGATGGGGAAATAAAAAACCTTCCATGACAAACAGAAACTATAAGAATTTGTCCTCCAAACCAAACCAACAGTAGAGAAAATACTCAAAGAAAAAACTTACAACTAAACATTAGAACCAGAGAAACAATAATTTCCAGGAATCAAACAACTAAGCAAAGAAGAACAAACACTACCTCAAAGAGAAGTTAAAACTCAAAATGTTAGGAATTAAAAATCATCTCTCAATAATCACACTGAATATAAAATGGCCTCAACTCCCCAATAAAAAGGCACAAGGTGGCAAAATGGATTAAACCCCAGAATTCATCTATATGCTGCCTGCAAGAAACACACCTTACAAGCAAAGATTCCCACAAACTAAAGGTGAAGGGCTGGAGTAAGGTAATCCATGCCAATGGAACTCAAAGACAAGCAGGAGTAGCAACTGTGATATCAGATAAATTAGACATCAAGCCTAAGCTTATCAGAAGAGACAAAGCAAGTCATTTTTACTAGTAAAAGGAATAGTCCAGCAAGAGAAAATAACAATAGTCAACATTTATGCTCCAAACATAGGTGCAGCCACTTCCATAAAACAGACTCTTCGTGATACAAAGTCACACATAGATCCCAATACAATAATACTAGGAGACTTCAATACTCCTCTCACAACACTAGACTGATCTTCTAGACAAAAGGTCAGTAAAGATGCCTCAGACCTAAAGAATACCATAAACCAAATGGACCTATTAGACACATACACAATATTTCGCCCAACTACAGCTAAATTCACACTTTTTTCAGCTGCCCATGGAACCTTCTCCAAAATAGACCACATTCTGGGCCACAAAACAAACACTGGCAAATTCGCAAAATGTAACACAATTTCCTGCATCTTTTCAGACCACAATGGAATGAAACTAGAAATCAAATATAAGAAGACCCAGAGTAACCATGTAAACACATGGAGACTGAACACTGGTGAATGAGGAATGGGTCACAGAAGAAGTAAGAGGAGAAATTTTAAAATTCCTAGAAATCAAAGAAAACAGACACAACATATCAAAACTTCTGGGACACCTTGAAGGCAGCATCAAGAGGAAAATTTATAGCATTGAGTGCCCACATAAGAAGAAAGAAAATCACCAAATAAATAATCTAATGACACAGCTCAAAGCCCTTAAAAAGCAAGAACAGTCTAACCCCAAAGACAGGAAATTATTAAAATCAGAGTAGTAATTAATGAAGTAGCGAATAAAAAAAATACAGAAAATCAACAAAACCAAAAGCTGGTTTCTTGAAAAAATAAACAAGATAGATAAACCATTAGCCACCTTAACCAAAAGAATAAACCCAAATTATCAAAATAACAGATGAAAAAGGTGATATTACCTTCAATAGTGTGGAAATCCAGAGGATCATCACAAACTACTTTGAAAACTATACTCCAACAAAATGGAAAATCTAGAAGAAATTGACAAATTTCTAGACACATATAAACCTTCCTAAATCAAGTCAAGAGGATATAGCAATCTTAAACCAACCAATAGCAATCAAAGAGATAAAAATAGCAATAAAGAATTCACCATCAAACAAAAGCCCAGGGCCAGATGGTTTTCCAAGTGAATTTTATAAAACCTTTATAAAAGAACTAATCCCAATACTCCTCAATCTATTCTACAAAATAGAAAGAAACAGGACTCTCCCAAACACATTCTGTGAAGCCAACATCACATTAATACCAAAACGAAATAAAGACAGCTCAAGAAAAGAAAACTATAGGCCTATACTGCAGAAGAAATTAAGATGCAAAACTGTTAAACAAAATACTAGCAATGTGCATTCAAAACCACATCAAGAAATTTATACAGCCGGGCATGGTGGCACACACTTGTAATCTGAGCATTTGGGAGGCTGAGACCGAAGGATCCGGGTTCGAGGCCAGCCTCAGCTACCTGGTGAGGCACTCCGCAATTTAGTGAGACCCTGTTTCAAAAAAAAGAATAAAAAATAGGACTGGGGGTGTAGCTTGGAGTTAGAATGCCCTGGATTCAATTCCCAGTGCCGCAAAAAAAAAAAAAAAGAAAGAAAATTATACACCTTGACCAAGTCGGGTTCATCCCAGGGATGCAAGGCTGGCTCAACATATGGAAAAGCAATACATGTAATTCACGACATAAATAGAATCAAAGACAAAAATCCCATGGTCATTTCAATAGAAGCTGAAAAAGCATTTGATCTTTGATCCACCTTGAGTTGACTCTTGTGCAGGGTGAGAAAGTGGGGTTTATTTCCATTTTCCTGCATATGCTTAATCAGATTTGCCAACACCATTTGTTGAAGAGGCTATCTTTTTTCCAGTGTATATTTTTGGCTCCTTTGTCAAAAATCAGTTGGCTATAAGCTCGTGGGTCTGTTTCTGAATCTTCTATTCTGCTCCATTGGTCTATGTGTCTGTTTTTGTGCCAATACCATGCTGTTTTTATTACTGTGGTTTTATAGTAGAGTTTAAATGTATCTACCCAAAAGAATGGAAACCAAACTATTAGACCAATGCATGTGTATCTATGTTTATAGCTGCACAATTCACAATTGCCAAACTATGGAACCAGCCAAGATATCCATCGACAGATTACAAAATTATGGGATATGTACACAATGGAATTTTACTCAGCCGTAAAGAAGAACAAAATCATGTTATTTGCAGGGAAATGGATGGAACTGGAAAGCAGTATGTTAAGTGAGATTAGTCAGTCACAAAAAGTAAAAAATCATATGTTCTCCCTAATATGCAGATGCTAGTGAGAAAGTGGGTCATAAGAGGGACTTCAGATGAAGGAGAAACCTTAGATGAGCAAAGAAGTTGACTTAATTGAAGGTGATGGACAGGGGAGGGGGAACACCCTAATGAACCTGATGTACTTTCACAAATATATCAAAGTCAGTCACTAAACTGAACTTGAGAAAGAGGGAGTAGAGTGGGAATTGGGGAAGGGTTAAATGAGAAATGTGTGCATGTATGCCTTTATCATCCTTTATCAGCTTGTACCTAACAAAGATGTATGATTACAATGCACCAATTAAAAATAAAATAAAAAAGAATATTTGTTATAGATGTGATCATTTAGGATTTATGATCTTATTTTGTTTTGCATAAGAGGTCAACAAGAGTAAATAGTTATAACTAATCTACAAATTGTGCAAAGGGCTCTATATAAAATTCTGCTTTTTACTGAATTATAAAGTAATTCTCTTTACATTCACTGTTTATCCGTAGTTTTCCTTTTTAAAGTGGCTTTATGTATAACTTATATAAATACAATTTATAACTATAAATATAATTTAAATTATTATTCTTTTAGACAGCGTTTCCTTAGGCCTGTGGTATATTTTACATGCCTGTAAATATACAAGACTGAGTGTTACACTTCAGATTAACACAATTACTGACAAGATTTTTCAGTCTTTGAGATTCCAATCTCTTTCTTCTCTGACTATAGTATTGAACTTTAAATGAGTAAAATGTGCTTCAGAGGTCAATTTGTCAAGTTCTAACCATAGATTTGCCTTCTGCTCATCATGTGATCCTATTGGAATCTCCTTTTCCCAAGGCTATGGAATCTTTTTGACATTTGTGCCTCAGTGGATAAAAGCCATCTTGGGATGGATAAACCACACAAGTAAGAACTGCAGATGTGGACTATTGGCCTCCAAAGAAGAATTAAGCTTGCTAAGGATCTATACCAGACTTTGGAAATGTCTGAGATGTTAAGAGGTGGGTACTTTCATGGTGGCTGGTGGTGTGTGTGTGTGTGTGTTGGAAAGCGTAGAGGAGTAGACTATAATAAAATTATCTGC
Source organism: Graphiurus murinus (assembly GCA_004027655.1). NCBI lineage: Eukaryota > Metazoa > Chordata > Mammalia > Rodentia > Gliridae > Graphiurus > Graphiurus murinus. The sequence continues at coordinate 44,724 of PVLC010009807.1, forward strand.
ATAATTTGGAAAGCTGAGGCTTTTTATTAAAATACTTTTTTGTGTGTGGTACTGAGGATTGAACCCAGGGCCATTCTACCTCTGAGCTACATCAGCCCTATTTTTATTTTTATTTTGAAACAGGGTCTCTCTAGGTTGATGAGAGTCTCACTACTTGCTAAGGCTGTCCTTGAACCTGTGATCCTCCTGCCTCAGCCTCCCAAGTACTGGTATTACAGGCATCCGCCACCACACCTGGCTCAACTTTTGCACTTTATTTTATTGTTCAAATTTCTCCAATGCACACTATTTCTTTAGCAATTATGAACATTTCTTTTGTGTGTGGTTCTTTTTTTTTTTCTTTTTTTTTTTTGCGGTACTGGGGATTGAACCCAGGGGCATTCTACCTCCAAGCTACACCCCCAGCCCTATTTTTTATTCTTTATTTTGAAACAGTGTCTCACTAAGTTGCGGAGGGCTTCACTAGGTAGCTGAGGCTGGCCGTGAACCCGGATCCTCCGGTCTCAGCCTCCCAAATGCTGGGATTACAAGCGTGGTTCATATTTTTTATACTTGTATTGATGTATTGTGATTATATATCATAGTAAGCTGTCAAATGATACATAAATACATATACACATCACTTGATAACTGAGGCTTTTATTCTATAAGAAAGTTAAGGTTTTGGAATTCCAGAGTTATCAAAACAGTAGTGAAAATCTGAAGAACCCAGCTAGTAAGATTATCTTCTTAAATTGAAAATAGGTAGGCTTTTAAAGTCAACAGAAAATTAGCATAGAAAGGAGTATGAGGGGGAAAAAAGCTATCATTAATTGAGCTTTGCTGATAAAGTAGTAATAAGTTTATGTGTGTTGTCTCATTTAATCATCATAGCAATCCTATGATGTAGGAATTATCTCTAACACATAGGAAATGATCTCGAACAGGTTATTTGACTTTGCATATGACCATATTGCTATTAAGTTTAGGGTTGTGTTTTTTTGTTTGTTTGTTTTTTGTTTTGTTTTGTTTTGTTTTTGCAGTACTCAGGATTGAACTCAGGGACATTCTACCTCCGAGCTATACCCCCAGCCCTATTTTTTATTCTTTATTTTGAAACAGGGTCTCACTAAGTTGTGGCGTGCCTCACTAGGTATAGCTGAGGCTGGCCTCGAACCCAGATCCTCCGGTCTCAGCCTCCCAAATGCTGAGATTACAAGCATGTGCCACCATGCCCGGCTCCAGAGTTGTGTTTTAGATCGAGGTTTCTGGCTTCTAACACTGCATAGAAATAACTAATATTCAAGAGAAAATCATGAGTTTTTTTAAAAAAAACATTTTATGTTTTTTTTCTAAAGAATTGGTCTTCTGCTTCATTTTAGCTTTCCAAAGAAAAATTTTTCCCATGGTATATTAAAAAATATTTCAGCAATCCTAGTATATACAACTTTTTTTAAAGCACTGAAAAAAAAGAAGCAACCATTCTCAGCAATAAAGAAAACATTTGGAGCCGGGCGTGGTGGCGCACGCTTGTAATCCCAGCATTCGGGAGGCTGAGACCGGAGGATCCGGGTTCGCGGCCAGCCTCAGCTACCTCGTGAGGCACTCCGCAACTTAGTGAGACCCTGTTTCAAAATAAAGAATAAAAAATAGGGCTGGGGGTCTAGCTCGGAGGTAGAATGCCCCTGAGTTCAATCCCCAGTACCGCAAAAAAAAAAAAAAAAAAAAAAAGAAAACATTTGGTCGCGGCCAGCCTCAGCTACCTAGTGAGGCACTCTGCAACTTAGTGAGACTCGGTTTCAAAATAAAGAATAAAAAATAGGGCTGGGGGTATAGCTCAGAGGTAGAATGCCCCTGAGTTCAATCCCCAGTACCACAAAAAAAAAAAAAGAAAAGAAAACATTTGGTGGTTCCATTCCTAGTCTTCTGAGGAACCATCACCCTAATCTCCATAGTGGCTGCACTAATTTGCAATCCTACCAACAGTGTATAATGATTCCTATTTTCCCGCATCCATGCCAGTATTTACTATTGTTTGTGTTCTTGATAATTGCCATTTTAACTGAAATTAGATGGAATCTCAGAGTAATTTTGATTTGCATTTCTCTGATTGCTAATGATGTTCAACATTTTTCATATATTTATTGGCTATTTGTATTTCTTCTTTTGAGAAGTGTATATTTAGATCAATTGCCCATTTTCTGATCACTGTGTGACCCAGATATACCACTCCTGGGTATCTTTCCAAAAGAATTAAAGTCAGAATGCTATAGTGATGCATGCACATCCATGTTTCTAGCAGCACAATTCATAATAGCCAAATTATAGAGCCAGCCTAGTTGTCCATCAACAGATGAATGGATTATGAAACCATGATATATACACACAATGGAATTTTACTCAACTATGAAGAACAAAATTTTGTTATTTGCAGAAAAATGAATGGAACTAAAGGATATTATGCTAAGTGAGATGAGCCAATCTCAGAAAGTCAAGGGTTGAATGTTTTCTCCCATATATGGAAGCTAGAGAGAAATTGAGAAACAAAAGGGTCTTCAGATAAAAGAGGAGAAACTCCAGCAGAGCGATAGAAAAGGTCTATGGGAGGAAGGGGATGGAGACTTGATGAAGGAAACACTTCAAATAGTGCTATGTACATATACGGAATTGTCATTGTTGTCGCAATAATATTTATGGGGAAAGGGGGAGTAGCGTGAGATCCAGAGGGGGAAACACCAAGTTTTGTGTGCATGTATGTTTCTAACACTCTGAACTGCGGTATGATGTATAATTATAATGCACTAATAAAAGTATATTTTTTTTAAAAAGAAAAAGCATCTGTCCAAATGGGAATGGTAGAATATTGGCCTAACATGTATAAGGCCCTGGGTTCAATCCCTAGCATGGCAAAAATAAATAATTTTGAAAAATCATCTGTGGTTATGACTTTTTTCATTCTTCTGCATTTTCTATATATTGCATAGATAGAAATAAAAGTTTCCAGAGAAGGTATATCCTTTGTAAATATAGAAATGAAGCCTTTCATTTTAAGATCTGTTTATTTATCTAAAAGCAGCAATGAAAAGTTCATTCTGACTGATGTTGCATACCTTTAGATACTTGATCACTGTTTTGTTTTTATAATTTAGAAGCATTTAGGTAGTTTCAAAAATAAGTTATGTCTATTTTTGTCAAGTTGGAACCTTAAGATTTAGAACTCCTTCTTTGTGGCCTTTATTAACTTTTTTTTTTTTTTTTCGGTACTGGGGATTGAACTCAGGGGCCTTCTACCTCCGAGCTACACTCCCAGCTCTATTTTTTATTCTTTATTTTGAAACAGGGTCTCACTAAGTTGCAGAGGGCCTCACTAGGTAGCTGAGGCTGGCCGCAAACCCGGATCCTCCTGTCTCAGCCTCCCAAATGCTGGGATTACAAGCGTGCCCCACCACGCCCGGCCTTTATTAATTTGATCGTGTCATTAATAACATTTTTATAATTCATTAAGTATACTAAAATTATAGGCAATTGTGAGGTATTGGCAAGAGCCCTTGATATGAAGTCAGAGAATCTAAGTTGAAGTTGCAGTTCCCTTCTTACTTACTGACTGTAAATTTGCGCAATTAATTTACTCTCTCTCTGAGCCTTGGTATTCTCACGTGTAATATGAGAATAATCCTTACCTCATGCAAGTTGTGAGAATAGCCTGAGATAATAAATATGAAAGTACTTTGTAGATAATAAATTTCCATAGGAATGTTTAGAGACTGAAAATAAAATAAGCATTAAGGGGAATACTTACCATGGGCTAGTCATTGTGCCAGTTGGTAACTTACTTTCTCTTTGTTTCTCCCTGTAAGACCAAGGCCTGCATATCCCTAAGAAAGAGTAATGCTCTCTCACCTTGGGCCACATTTCCTGACTCTCCTACCTATTGCTTCTGGAGCCATGCAGTAGTTGACAACATACTGGCAGAAAGGTAAAAATGTATGGAAGAATTGCCTTCTAGGTCATTCTCTTTGAGTAAAGGGATCTCTCCTCAAGGAGAAGCCTGCTTAACAATTCATATAACTGTCTTGGTTCAGAGCAGTGAAGAGACCTTTAAGGATGGACAATAATTTCATAGCAAAGTTCAAAAGAACCATTGACTTAAGGCATTATTGTAGAGTAGGAAGCTAGACTAAACTGAAAGAAAGGGAACCAGAGTTTCTAAACCTGATTTCACTACAGACTAATAGTATAACCTAAAGAAAGTTCCTCTTTGTTCTTGGACTCGAGATTTCCCTGTGTATGATGAACTACATTATCTCCAAGATCTATTCCAACACTAATATTCTGTTATTCCATTTTTAATTAAAAAGATTTCAGCCGGGCGTGGTGGCACACGCTTATAATCCCAGCATTCGGGAGGCTGAGACCGGAGGATCCGGGTTCACGGCCAGCCTCAGCTACTTAGTGAGGCACTCCACAACTTAGTGAGACCCGGTTTCAAAATAAAGAATAAAAAATAGGGCTGGGGGTATAGCTCTGAGGTAGAACGCCCCTGAGTTCAATCCCCAGTACCACAAAAAAAAAGATTTCAATTTTATAAGTTTTAGGAATCTATTTCATACTTCAAAAGGGAAAAATCACAAATTATTTCTGTGTTATAAGTTACAATAAGCATTCACTTACATTAATAGTTTTATTGAGGTAAATTAACATAATACTTTGCATTTTCAAAGTGTGCTTTTGTTTTGAGACAGGGCTTTCCTATGTTGCCCCTACCTAAGCCTCCTGAGTTGCTGGGATTGTAGGCATGAGCCACTGTGCCTGGTTCAGAGTGTTTTAAGGATCTACAGTTTTATTTGTGTTTTATATTCATGATAACATTTCATCATTTATCCTTAGATAAACTAAGAACTGAAGTTCAAGAAGATCAAAGAGTTTGCATAGAATAACATACCTCAAGCCAGGCATCCTGGTGTGATACCTATAATCCCAGTACTTAGGAGGCAGAGACAGTAATATCACAGGTTCCAGGCCAGTTCATGGAAACTTAGCAGGATCCTGCTTCAAATTTTTTAAAAATTAAATAGTGTTGCGGGTATAACTAAGAGGTAGAACATCTCCAGTAACATACACACACACAAAATGAATCACATAGCTAGTACATAATGAAGCCAGAAATCCAACTCCAGTCTATCTCGAATTCGGTGTTTTTTCCACCATATCAAGCTACCTAGATTATTTTATTCAGACTTAGAATAGTGGAAGGTATCTGGAAAATGATTTAAAAATGAAGAATCACTGTTTTTATATGCATTAAAAGTAAAGAATAAAGCCAGGTGTGGTGACACACTTGTAATCCCAGTACTTGGGAGGCTGAGACCAGAGGATATGGGTTCTCGGCCAGCCTCAGTGGCTTCATGAGGCCCTCTGCAACTTAGTGAGAGCCTGTTTCCAAATAAAGAATAAAAAAAATAGGGCTAGGAGTGTAGCTTGGAGGTAGAATGCCCCTGGGTTCAATCCCCAGTACCGCAAAAAGAAAAAAAAAAAGTAAAGAATAAGAATAAGGACAATTCTATCACTTTATCACTTTGAAAATTTCTGTCTTTGATACTGAAGCTGTGAACCACATACAAGTACACAAACTATAAATGCATCTTTCAGAGCCCTAAAGACTATAAAAGATTAAATAAATAAATAAATAAATAAATAGTATTTGTAAAGCATTTTAAGATTATTTGAAGAAAATGGCTACTTATACATAATATTTAGAGCTAGAAATAAGAAAGGATAAGGTATAAGAAAATGTCTGTTGATTTAGGGATCATCTAACATTCTCTGTTAGTATAGACTTTTTGGCAACTGCTGCACTGCCAGTTTTTTCTTCCTCATGCTTCTTCATATACCCTCTACTGAAAATAATTACAGCCTTCAAGAAGTTTAAAGTACATTATCTCTGTCAATGAGTGTAGTGACTGCTTGTTATTGGTGTCATAGCAACAAAAGTAACCAACGGAGACTTTCTGTCTGAACATATTATTAATAATGATTTCAGAAAATGTGTAGTTTCTCGGGAGGTTGTGCATGAAAATCAAAGAAACTCCATTTTCTCTTTGACATATAAATGGTTTGTGATGGTATAAGTCATTTGCTTGCTTAATAGCATGTTAAATTTTTTTCTTTTGTCTTTTTGGTACTGGAGATTGAACCCAGTGGCATTCTACTTCTGAGCTACACACCCAGCCCTACTTTTTATTAGAGTCTCTCTAAGTTGCTGAGTTTCTTGCTAAGTTGCTGAGGCTGACCTCGAACCTGCAATCCTCCTGTCTCAGCCTCCCAAGTACTAGGATTATAGGGGTGCACCACTGCAGCATATTAATGTTTTAATCAAATTCAGCCAAAATGTTAGGAGATTTGTGTATATTACATTCAAAGACCCTAGAAGTTGAGCCTATATGATGAGCCTATATGAAGATGATGTGGGTATATGAAGAAGCCTAGTATTCTAAAAACATGCATTCCAAGTCCTTCAAGTCCATGGAAAAGTAGGTATCAAATAGTTAAACCCAACTCCATGGGGGAGGCAACAAAATTTTAAGATAGGTTCACTGGTCCTAGTGACTTAGGAGGTTGAGACAGGGGGAACCCATGTTTGAGGCCAACCTGGGCCACTTAATGAGACCTTGTCACAAAATAAAAAATAAAAAGGGCTGATGATATACCTCAGTGATAGAGCACTCCTGGTTCAATCCCTAGTACCGCAAACAAAAGATATAGTGACTGTCCTCATGGAACTTGCAGCCAAATTGGGGACATGGAAGGATACCTTACATTCATGTTTTATTTTATAAGCAAAACCAGCTTGTAAGGTAGGTATTGTTATCCCCATTTCACACATGGGAGATCTTGGGTTTAGAGAACTTAGACAATTTGTACAAATTCACACAGTTTATAGGTAGCATGGTTGAGATTGGAAGGATTTGGCCCAGGACATACCACGTACACCAGGATGAGAAGAGAGAGTTTAATGTCAGGAGCTTGACAGGCTGTCTCAGGCAAGAGAGCAGTGGCTAAGAGCTCTTTAGCTGGGTAATTTATGGGACTTCTAAGGTGGGAGTTCTATGATAGGAAAGTTTGTTAGGGGTGGAGTTGACATTTGCAGACACAATGTAATTTGGGGGAGGGTAACACAATGTAATTTTGGGTAAGCGGTGGCTTGATCTCCCAGGAAGCAAAACTTAACCATTGAGCCGGGAGTGGTGGCGCACGCTTGTAATCCCAGCATTCGGGAGGCTGAGACCGGAGGATCCGGGTTCACAGCCAGCCTCAACTACCTAGTGAGGCACTCTGCAACTTAGTGAGACTCGGTTTCAAAATAAAGAATAAAAAATAGGACTGGGGGCATAGCTCAGAGGTAGAATGCCCCTGAGTTCAATCCCCAGTACCGAAAAAAAAAAAAAAAAACTTAACCATTAACCACAGTATGTCGGGAAATGAAGTTTAACCATTAACTACAGTATATCGGGAAACTTAATCATGGTCAGACTTAACATGGCAAATTATTTTTAAGATGGCAGTGGTAATGTCAATAGGGATTAACACCCATTAATTGTAAAATCTATACTTTCTTTTGTATGTTACTGCATTACAGCACACAGGAACAGACTAACAAAATACAGCAATTTAGAATACAAACTTGCATTTTTATTGCAGTGCTAAGAATTGAATCAAGGACCTTGTAAACACTAGGAAAGTACTTTACCACTGAGCTATATTCCCAGACCATATTTTTTATATTTTACTAAATATAGTAATAAAATATATACAGCCGACTTGAAATGCAATAGGAATTGAGAGAAAGGTGATCTGAATTCAAGTTGGATCTTAATCAGCCCATATTTTCCTTACCAAAGACAGTTTCTTGGGTGGGCCTTGTAGATTGCCTAAACATAAAAAGACATAAGCTGTCTTAGTCTGTTTGTCTATAAATCAGGGATAATGTCATTCATCCCACAGTACCACTTTTACGATTGAATGAGACAGTATATATAAAAGCATTTTGTAAATTACAAAGCATTAATTAATGTAAACTATTATTACCTGACAAAATATGCAGAGCCGGGCGTGGTGGCGCACGCTTGTAATCCCAGCATTCGGGAGGCTGAGACCGGAGGATCCGGGTTCGCGGCCAGCCTCAGCTACCTAGTGAGGCACTCCGCAACTTAGTGAGACTCGGTTTCAAAATAAAGAATAAAAAATGGGGCTGGGGGTATAGCTCGGAGGTAGAATGCCCCTGAGTTCAATCCCCAGT
>PVLC010009808.1:0-52749 GCA_004027655.1 Graphiurus murinus
GGTCTGACATCCAGGTCCTTGATCCACCTTGAGTTGACTCTTGTGCAGGGTGAGAAAGTGGGGTTTATTTCCAGTTTCCTGCATATGGTTAACCAGTTTTGCCAACACCATTTGTTAAAGAGGCTATCCTTTTTCCAGCGTATATTTTTGGCTCCTTTGTCAAAAATCAGTTGACTGAAAGTCTGTGGGTCTGTTTCTGCTATTTTGTATTCTTTATTTCAAAACCGGGTCTCACTAAGCTGCGGAGTGCCTCACTAGGTAGCTGAGGCTGGTCACAAACCCTGATCCTCCGGTCTCAGTCTCCCAAATGCTGGGATTACAAGCGTGCACCACCACCCCTGGCTTTGTAATAACCTTTTAAAATAACTTAATAATTACCCTTTCAAAAAATAATTAGGATTTTGATGGCATGCTTTTGAGAAGTATTCATAAGTGGTGGAAATTACTTAGAGGAAGATTACGTAGAACAAAGAAACAAATTTAGTTTCCTTTACTCTGCCATCATAACACCACAATGAACACAGAACATTTCCATGCCCTAAATGTGTATGTGTTTTTCCCCTCATCAATAAACTCTCCCGTAGATTCTTCATCAGACCACAGCTGGGCATACTCTGATTTAACTTAATTCTGACACTCTCTGCCTAGAGATAGATAGCTGCTTTTATTTTTTTTTATTATTTTTATTTTTTTGGTGCTAGAGATTGAACCCAGGATGTTCTACCTCTGAGCTACTAGGCCCCTGTCCCTTTTTCGTTGTTGTTGTTAAAATAGGGTCTTGCTAGATTGCTGAGAGTCTTACTACATTGCTCAGATTGTCCTTGAACCTGTGACCCTCCTGTCTCAGCTTCCCAGGTCCTGGGATTACAGGTATGTGCCACTATGCCAGTTTGAGATAGCATTTGATCCCACAGGTTCAGGGCTCAATCTCATGAGATTGCCCTCCACTTCACACTTGAACTCATTGGTCGAAATTAATACAATTAAAAGTGAGACAACCCTGGTGTCCTGGTTGGGATCCTAGAACAGAAGACATTAGGTAAAAAGTGAAGGAATCTGAATACGCTATGAACTTTAATTAATAATAATATATCAATATTGATTTGTTAATTGTAACAAACATATCACCAATAATGTAAGATGTGTGGGCAGAATAGAAGGTAATACAGGAACTCTGTATTATCTGCTACATTTTTCTGGAAATCTATAACTATTCTAAAAATGAAGTCTATTGATTTAAAACAATTGAAAACTAGAGATAATGTTCTTTCTGAAGTAATTAAATAGGAAGTAGATAAGAGCCACCTAAAAAGTATTCATGCCAAAAGGGTTGAACTTGAAACTAATGAAGCATTTAGAAGAACTTATAGTTTGTAGGAACTATGCTGATTATGTTAATGCCACAAGGATGGGGCTGGGGATATAGCTCAGAAGTAGTGAGGCCAGGGATGGGAACTTCTGACTCATTTTCAGTAGCAAAATGAATAGTTAACTGCCAGAGGTGTTTTCATTTTCCTTAAAGCTTCTTTTCTGTGTGTGTGTGTGTGTGTGTGTGTGTGTATGTGTGTTACTGGGGATTGAACTCAGGAATTCTACCTCCGAGCTACACCCCCAGTCCTATTTTTTATTCTTTATTTTGAAACAGGATCTCACTAAGTTGCAGAGTGCCTCACTAAATAGCTAAGGCTGGCGGTGAACATGGATCCTCCAGTATCAGCCTCCCAAGTACTGGGATTACAAGCATGCGCCACCATACCCGTCTATTCTTTTTGGTTCTTACTTAATAGAGCCTCAATTTCTTTTATTTCCTTTATGCTTTCTCTGATTTCATTTCTGAGGCCTTTGATTATACAGAAAATCAAAATTCTGAATTCTCCCTTTGGCATTTCCTGCAGCTCAGTATTGGTGGTCTCCCTTATTGTTGAGTCATGGGAATTTATTGTTTCCTCGCTGGTCTTCATTCTTAAATTTTCAGAGTTCTCTACCACTACGCAATGTATTCATACAATAGAAACCTATAAGCCGGGTGTGGTGGCGCACACTTGTAATCCCAGCATTTGGGAGGTTGAGACCGGAGAATCCGGGTTCGTGGCCAGCCTCAGCTACCTAGTGAGGCCCTCCGAAACTTAGTGAGACCCTGTTTCAAAATAAAGAATAAAGCCGGGTGTGGTGGCGCATGCTTGTAATCCCAGCATTCGGGAGGCTGAGACTGGAGGATCCTTGTTCAAGGCCAGCCTCAGCTACCTAGTGAGGCACTCCACAACTTAGCGAGACCCGGTTTCAAAATCAAGAATAAAAAATAGGGCTAGGGGTGTAGCTCGGAGGTAGAACGCCCCTGAGTTCAATCCCTAGTACTGCAAATAAAATAAAATAAAATAAAATAAAATAAAATAAAATAAAATAAAATAAAATTTAAAAAAAGAATAAAAAATAGAGCTGGGGGTGTAGCTTAGAGGTAGAATGCCCCTGAGTTCAATCCCCAGTACCGCAAAAAAAAAAAAAAAAAAAAAAAAAAGAAACCTATACAGCACTAAATGTAACAATTAAGATAAATCTTTAAAATATAATGTATTTCTGTGTATGTGGTGTTATAATCCCAGTTCTTGGGAGGCTGAGACAGGCGGACTGCAGGTTTGAGACCAGCCTCAGCAATGTACTGAGAACCTCAGCAACCTAACAAGACCCTGCTTCAAAATAATAATAAATAAAAAGGGTTGGGAGTGTAGCTCGCAGGTAGAATGCCCTGGGTTCAATCCCCAGTACCAAAAAAAAAAAAAAAAAAAAATTAAAACAAATGTGTAGCCGGGTGTGGTGGCGCACACTTGTAATTCCAGCATTCGGGAGGCTGAGACTGGAGGATCCAGGTTCACCGCCAGCCTCAGTACCTAGTGAGGCACTCTGCAACTTAGACTTGGTTTCAAAATAAAGAATAAAAAATAGGGCTGGGGGTGTAGCTTGGAGGTAGAATGCCTCTAAGTTCAATCCCCAGTACTGCAAAAAAGAAAAAGAAAAAAAAAAAAAAGAAAACAAATGTGTAAAATCTGTATGGTGAATTTATAGGGATCAATTATTATTTTCTGTTTTTAAAAATATATTTCATGCCGGGCGTGGTGGCGCACGCTTGTAATCCCAGCATTCGGGAGGCTGAGACCGGAGGATCCAAGTTCGAGGTCAGCCTCAGCTACCTAGTGAGGCACTCCGCAACTTAGTGAGACTCGGTTTCAAAATAAAAGAATAAAATATAGGGCTGGGGGTATAGCTCGGAGGTAGAATGCCCCTGAGTTCAATCCCCAGTACCGCAAAAAAAAAAAAAAAAAAAAAAAAAAAAATATATATATATATATATATATATATATATTTCATAATGTAAAAAATAAGAAGAAATGCCCAAAGCAAAAATAAAAAGAGAATACACTTAAATATTTTCCCATAAACCTGATTGACAAAGTAAGATCATGCTGAAATGTCATCCAAGATCATAAAAGGTCTAGAATAGTAACAAGTATCAAATATAAATGGAGAAGCTAAATGGGTGTGGATTTCACTCAACAAAGCAGGATGCACAAGAAATAATACTTATTTTTTTAAAATAAAATTAAAGTCATAGCCCCATTCTTAAAACTTGTGAGCACTTTAGTCTTGCCTGTCCGTGCCCCTTCCATATTACTTCAGCAGCTGCCTTGATAACACACCCTTTATTGACGGCCTTCCTTTCCCAATCTTATTTCTCCATTTCTCTACTCTCCCAAATTAACTACTCACCCTCTAGTCTTTGTCTCAGGATTTGCTTAAAGAGGAACCCAAATGAATTAAGTATTAAAGCATCCTCACTTCAACTCAACCCTTTGTTCATAACTGTAAGATATGTTTAATTCATGATGGACACCTTTAATTTACATGTAAGGACACAGATCAAAACAGTGTTGCAGTAATGACTCAGATCAAAGATGGACATGGTATTTTGATATACTTAATGGATGTGTCATACTTCACTAGGTTGGAGTTTCTATACAGATGTTCGGGCAATCTGTTCACAGGACAGCCAGGATGCTAGTCAGAATCTATCAGAAGGAAGTTTTTGTTGTTGTTTTTTTGGGGGGTTTTTTTGCGGTACTGGGGATTGAACTCAGGGGCATTCTACCTCTGAGCTACACCCCCAGCCCTATTTTTAATTCTTTATTTTGAAACCGAGTCTCACTAAGTTGCGGAATGCCTCACTAGGTAGCTAAGGCTGGCCTCGAACCTGACATCCTCTGGTCTTAGCCTCCCAAACGCTGGGATTACAAGTGTGCACCACCACGCTCAGCTTAGAAGGAAGTTTTTGTTGCTGTTTATTTTGCAGTGCTAGGGATGGAACCCAGGGCCTACATACACTAAGCAAGTGCTCTACTACTACCTCCTTAGCCCCAGAAGGAAGTTTCATAAAAACAACAAACATTAGACACTTTGGATATGTTAGGGCCCCATCCCCTACCCACACACTCCTTTTGTAGTACTGGGGGTTGAACTCAGGAGTGCTCTACCATTGAACTACATCCTCAGCCCTTTTAAGTTTTTTTGTGCATGTGGCACTGGGGATTGAACTCAGGGGCATTATACCTCTGAGCTACACCCCCAGCCCTATTTTATTTTTATTTAGAAACAGGGCTCACTAGGTTGCTGAGTCTCACTACTTGCTGAGGCTATCTTCGAACCTATGATCCTCGTGCGCCACCACGCCCAGCTTGATTTTTTATTTTGAATTGAGGTCTCCCTGAATTGCCCAAGCTGACTTCAAACTTGTGATCCCCCTGCCTCAGCCTCCTAAATAGTTGGGATTACAGACATTTGCCACCCCACCCAGAGAGTGTTCCCCCTTTAATCTAGCAAGTGTGGTAGCTTCCCTTCTACCTCTTTTTTTTTTTTCTTCCAGGTTCATTTTTCAATTCAAATTGGGATAGGCCCAGTGTTAGTATCATTATATATCATCATATATTCCTTTCTCAATTCAATAGAAAATTGCTAAATGTTCATTATGTGCCAAATACTGTCCATGGGCTCCAGCCTCTTCCAAACTTAGTTCCTTTTTAAGCTAAAGCATTTAGTCAGCAATGCTAACTATATACAGAGACTCCTACTCTCACATATCCTGTTTCTCTATGTGAGCATTAAATATTTATTTTCCAAGGGACCAGTACCACTTGACCAGTGCTGTCACATCACCTTTATTTATCCCACTGCTTATCACCATGAGATAGGAAAAGTCCACTTACTTTGGCTTCTTAGCCAGAGGTAATAACTATAACTCCACAGCCCAGGTACGGCTTTATTCTCAGTAGCAGTTAAGCACAGCCATATCCCCTGGGAAGCTGCCTTCCTGAATAGGTTTAGGAATGGAGAATAGGAGCTCAAAACACTTGGTCTAGCTGTCATATTAAAAAAAAATATATGTGAACTTGAGATTTTATAGTACTATAATGTGTTTTTAATTTTTTAGTAATATATGTACATGAATAATTTTTTGTGGTACTGGGGATTGAAACTATGGGGGCTCTATTACTGAGCTACATCCCTAGCCCTTTTTATTTTTTATTTTAAGGCAGAGGCTTGTTAAATTGCCCAGACTGGCCTCGAAATTTGCAATATTCCTGCCTCAGCTTCCTGAGTTGCTATGACTACTGGAGTGTGCCACCATCCCCAGCTTGCTAGTAATTCTTATGGACTTGAATACTATTAACAGTCTTTTCTTTGTTTCTGTGTTTCCTTCCTTCCTTCTCTTTCTTTCTTTCTCTCTCGCTCTTTTTTTCTTTCATTTATTTTTGGTGGTACTGGGCATTGAACCTAGGGGTATTCTACTTCTGAGTTATATCCCCAGCCCTTTTTAATTTTTTTTTTTTAACAGAGTCTTGCTGGGTTGCTGAGAGTCTCACTAAATTGTTGAGGCTGGTCTCGAACCTGTGATCCTCCTGTCTCAGCCTTCCAAGTACTGGGATTACGGGTGTGTGCTGCCATGCCTGGCTAGCAGTCTTTAATTAATAGAACTTTTAGTTTTAAATTAACAGCCCTATTTTTTATTCTTTATTTTGAAACAGGGTCTCACTAAGTTGTGGAATGCCTCACTAGGTAGCTGAGGCTAGTCGAGAAGCTGGATCCTCCAGTCTCAGTCTCCCAAATGCTGGGATTACAAACGTGCGCCACCATGCCTGACTCATTCCCAACCTTTTTAAAATTGTATTTTGAGACAGAGTCTCACTGAATTTCCCAGACTGGCCTCAAACTTGAGCTCCTCCTTCCTCAGCCTCACAAATAATAGGTGGTGCACCACCTTGCCCAGCCATTTTTTGTTCTTTTATCTAGAGAAGGAGAAGGAGAAGGAGGAACAGGAGAGAGAGGAAGAAGAGGAAGAGGAGGAGGAGCTTTCTCTTGGGGGGAGGAGTTAGGGAAAGGAAAAAATAGTTCAAAAGAAAATGAAACACCTGAGCTTTCTACAATACCTAAAAAATGGGAAAATAGATGTACTATCTGCTGTCAATTATTATGCCATAGGTCTTATTTTTAAACTTTTATCTGTTTGTGGATGTGTGTGGTACCTGGGGATTAAACCAGGGCCCTGCAACTACTAGGCAAGTGTCTACCACTGAGCTACATCCCCAGCCCTTTATTTTATCTTATATTATTTGAGATAGAGCCTCCTTCAATTGATCAGGCTGGCCTTGAACTTGCAGTCATTCTGCCTTCACATCCTGAGTATCTGGGATTAGAGGCCTGCACCACTATGCCTGACTATAATAGATTTTAAAAACTGCTTTATTATTATTATTATTATTTTGTGTGTGTGTGTGTGTGTGTGTGTGTGTGGTACTGGGGATTGAACCCAGGGGCATTCTACCTCCAAGCTACATCCCCAGCCCTATTTTTTATTCTTTATTTTGAAACGGGGTCTCACTAAGTTGCAGAATGCCTCACTAGGTAGCTGAGGCTGACCGTGAACCCGGATCCTCTGGTCTCAGCCTCCCAAATGCTGGGATTACAAGTGTGCACCACCACGCCCGGCTTAAAACTGCTTTAAATAAAATCAGAAAAGGGAAAAAAGATGGGCTGCAGATGTAACTCCGTGGTAAAGCACTTGCCCAGCACGAAGGAGGCCCTGGGTTCCACTCCCCAGCACCACAAAAGAGAGAGAGAGAGAGAGAGAGAGAGAGAGAGAGAGAGAGAGAGAGAGACAGAGAGACAGAGAGAGACAGAGAGACAGAGGGAAAGAAAAGAAAAAGTAGGAACTAGCTATTAGTAATATTTAGTATACTGCCTAAATCAGGGAAGATATGTGAGAAAAAAATTACTTGTAACTGATATGGAGTATTTATAGTAAGTTTAAATTCTTATTTTGCTCAGAACTGTATTTAGGAGGAAGGAGAATAATAGTTCTATCTATTCTGAATTTTGCAAATAATGCAGTATCTTGAAAATTTCAGATCTCCTGAAGTTCTCTGATAAAGCATATATTGCAGTGTAAATACCAAAATGCCACTAACTGTTTTAGTTTCCTAAAAAATTAAGTTTTACCTTATCCTGCGAAGATACTAGATATCAGTATCAGCTGGAGACTGAAGTGCCCACCTGACCTGTGGAGATGGTGGTAGGCAGTTCTAGGCAGTTCGCCAAAGTGAAGGACACTGAGCTGGTGTTTGGAGAGCTGGGTTATTATATTGGTTAATTGTTTTCCTCTCTGAGCCTTAGGTTCTTCATTGGAAGGTGGAGATAATGTTATCTTCTATCCCTAATTTCCTGGGTCAGAATGAGATAATGTATCTTAAAATGCATTGTGATCTATGGAACAAGTATTTATTATTGTACTATAAATATTCATGAATACCTAAGATAATAATAACATATTAAGCTTTATGAAAACAGAAAAGAAGAAACTGAGCTTGCCCGCAAGATGAAGAGACATTGACCAATTTTTTTTTTTTCTTTTTATGATATTGGAGATGGAACCCAGGAGCATTCTACCTCCAAACTACACCCCTAGCCCTTTTATTTTTTATTTTGAAACAGGGTCTCACTAAGTTCCTGAGTGTCTCACTACATTGCTGAGGCTGGCCTTGAACCTGAGATCTTCCTTTCTCAGCCTCCCAAGTACTGGAATTACAGGTGTGCGCTGCATTACCCAGCTCTTGACCAACATTTTTTTTTTTTTTTTTTTTTTTTTTTGCGGTACTAGGGATTGGACTCAGGGGCATTCTACCTCCGAGCTATACCCCCAGCCCTATTTTTTATTCTTTATTTTGAAACAGGGTCTCACTAAGTTGCGGAGTACCTCACTAGGTAGCTGAGGCTGGTTGCGAACCCAGATCCTCCAGTTTCAGCCTCCCAAATGCTGGGATTACAAGTGTGTGCCACGACGCCCGGCTCTTGACCAACATTTTAAAAGTTATTTATTTATTTATTTGTTTGCTAATTTATTTACTTTTTTGGTGCTGGGGATCGAACTCAAGGTCTCAAACATGCCAGGCAAATACTCTACCACTACTATACCTCCAGTCCAACATATTTTATCTTTTTACTCAGAGTCATGGTATTTGAAAGTGTCTTTTAGGCCTCATTATAGGGATCCCTAAATAGGTCTAGCAAAATAAAGAGGGCACTGGGATGGGCTGAATGGTGTCCCTACCACCACCAAATTCATATATTGAGGTTCCTAGTCCCCAAGGTGATAGCATTTGGATATGCGGCCATTAGGAGGTGACTAGTTTTAGATGAAGTCTTGAGGGTAGGACTTGCTTACCCTCTTTCTCTGCATGTGAGTACCAAGAAGACATCCTAATGCAAGCCTGGAAAACAGTGCTCAACAGAAGATGGTACTGGCACCGCATTCTTGGTCTTCCAGATCTTCCAAATGGTGAGAAATAAATTTCTGTTGTTTAAGCCACCTAGTTGAGGGTATTTGTTATGGCAGTCCAAGCTGACCTAAGCAGACTTACTTCTCAGTGCTCCCTCTACTTTCATAGTAGTAATAGCTAATATTTGAATAAAAAGTTAGATTATGAAGTCTTATTTGGATTTCACAACAATCCTGGGTGGCAATAATTTTTACACAAATTTTAACTGACATAATATTTATACATATTTATGGGATATAATATGATAATTTGGTAAATGTATACAATGTGTAATGAGGGTAATTAGCATTTCTATCTCCTCATATACTTATCATTTCTATGTGTTGAGAACCTTAAAAATGCTTCTTTTCTAGTTATTTGGAAATACATTGTAAATTGTTGTACACAATAGTCACTCTATTGGGCTATAAAATACCAGTGCCTATTCCTTCTATCTAACTGTATTTGGTCCCATTATCTAACCTCTCTCTGCCTCTCCCTCTTCCCTGCCACCCTGCCTCTCTACTCTTCCTTGTCTCTGTAGAACACTATACTATAGACTACTATTCTCTTCTCTTTTCTAGGAGATTGAGTTTTTCTTTTCTTTAGCTTCCATAAATAAGTGAGAATAAGCAGTATTTGTCTTTCTGTGCCTGATATATTTCACTTATGATGTCCCCCGGTTCTGTTCACATTGCTGCAAATGACAGTATTTCATTCTTTTTATGGTTCATAATACTCTATTAAGTATATATATCACATTTGCTTTATCCACTCATGCATTAATGGGCACCTTGGTTGATTCCATGTCTTGGCTATTGTGAATAGTGCTGCAATAAAAGGAGGAAGGTATTATTAATCTTCTTTTACAAATAAAGAAATCAAGCTGGGCATGGTGGCACACTCCTGTAACTTGGGAGGCTGAGACAGGAGGATCTTAAATTTGTGACCAGCCTCAGAAGCTTAGTGAGATCCTCAGCAACTTAGCAAGACCCTGTTTCAAAATAAAAAATAAAATAGGATTGGGGAAGTAGCTTGGAGGTAGTACTGGGTTGTACTGGGTTCAACCTTCAGTACAAGAGAGAGAGAGAGAGAGACAGAGAGAGAGAGACCAAGGCTCACCAAGTTTAAAGTTATTCATCTCAACTCTCACAGCCAGTAAATGACCAGATAAGATCTTTTTGGAGTTTAGGTGTAGTGCTTTCAATTTCCGTTTATTGAAGCAATTGCTTCCAAGAATCATCTTCTGGTCATCCAGAAAACTATAATTCCTGTTTCCATCTTAAAACTGATAGTTTTGAAAGAGCCTAAACTGGAAACAGTCCAAAATTCCATTCATACATGAACAGACAAATTGTGGTATGTACAAGAAATATTACTCAGCAATAAAAATGAAAAGACTTTGAATACATGCAACAACATAAATTAATCTTAGAATAATTATACTGAGTGAAAAAGAGCAGGAAAAAAAGGATATATTCTGTGTGGTCCACTTACATAAAAATTCTACAAGTCAGGTGTGGTGGCGCATACTTGTAATCCCAGCATCTGGGAGGCTGAGGCCGGAGGATCCAGGTTTGCGGCCAGCCTCAGCTACTTAGTGAGGTCCTCCGCAACTTAGTGAGACCCTGTTTCAAAAATAACGAATAAAAAATAGGGCTGGGGGTATAGCTTGGAGGTAGAATGCCCCTGGGTTCAATCCCCAGTACTGCATTTGAAAAAAAAATTCTACAAAATGCAAGTCATCTACATTGACTGAAGTGAATCAGTGGTTGCAAGGGGATTTGAGTAGAGAGAGGGAAGAATTAAAAAGTGGTACAAAGCAATTCTGGGAACATATGGAAATGTTATTTTGATTGTGGTTATGAATTCTTATGTCAAAACTGATCAAATTGTATACTTTAAATATATGCAATTTAGTATATTAATAAATCAATAAAGTTAAGGGAGAGGGAAAGAAAAAAGGTACTGTTATCTTAATTTCCTGTGATTCAAAGAGTAGCCTATGTTTTCTATAACCTAAGGAAGCTCATTTAATTAGGTCAGTTTTATAATTTCTCAAATTTGGGTTTCATGACACTGACACCTTTATTTTTAAATTTGGACGCTTCACAGAAAGCTGAGGAGAGTGTTATGATTAGTTTTCAGTAAGTGGCCTACCTGTCTCAAATGTTTGCAAGATTTCTTAGAGGAATTAACAATCCTCATTGTACCCAGAATTTTCTTAGGCTTTTGGAGTTGTAAGAAACAGAGAATTGCTTACAGATTATTTTTAAAGGAAGAGGGTTTGTTTAAAGTTACACAGAGACTAAAACTGGCATGGGGTCTCAGAGTGGCATGTTATCAGGATCTGAGGCAACTCCAGAAAGGAGCTATCCTTTCCGTCTCTCTTACAGATAGAATGTTCTCTTTCTCTTACATAGCACCTTTTTCTTCCTTTGTGTCTGCTCTACTCTCCTTTTATTCATGGTTTTATTTCTTTTTATCTTGCTGTGCCAGGAATATCTTCAGTCTGCCCCACCCAAACCACTCTTTGCCCTCCTCCAGTGCTCTCTTTCCCAGTAGCCTGGCCTGTATGGATCATATCTACAGAATGAGGTCAGTACACTTATTCTCCTTGGCCCCCTCCATAGAAGGTCACTCTAGGCAGCTGTATGCCTCAGTCGAAGGCCACTCTTCCTCTCAAATGGTTCACTCTACACAACTTTGCCCTTCCAACCTCCCCTTCATCTCACCCCTTCAAGTCTACAGGTGGCCAGAGCTCCCCTGCTCCTAGACTAGGTTTCTTCACTATCCCTGGCCTTCCCCTAGACCTGCCCACACATTAGCTCCTCTGTAGATAAACCTACCTCAACTTATCCTTATTTCCATAAGCCATTTGTTTTTTCTAAGGACCCTGAACTATAGGATGCTCTTCAACTTTAAAAAACAAAACAACAAAAAACCATTGTAAGTTGAAAATGCATTTAATACATATTGAACATCATAGCTTAGCCTAGCCTACCTTAAACATGCTCAGGATGCTTACATTGCCTAAGACTTGGGCAAAATCATCTAACACAAAGCCTGTTTTATACTACAGTATTGAATGACTTAGGTGCTTTTTTGACTACAGTACTGAAACTGGAAAACAAAATGGTTGTTCGGGTATGTTTTTGTACCACCATAAAGCAAAAATCCTAAATAGAACCATCAAAAGTCAGGGACTTTTTCATTTGTGTTTTCTTTTTTGGCAGTGTTGGAGAGTGAAGCCAGGTCTTCATATATTTGAAGAAAGCACTCTACCACTGAGCTACAGCCCAGCCCCTATCTGGTTTTGTTTTGTTTTCTTTTAAATTCCCAGCTTCTCTTTTAGATCTACCATGTCTTCATTTTAACCTGTTACCTGATATTCTCTGTGTTTGCCAATTCTGACATCTGAGTGAAAAATGCCTCAGCAGTTGGTTCAATTTGTTTGGTCATGCCAGCTTTGTGTGGGGGTTACCAGAGAACCTGAGGATTAGCAGCTCTTAGGGCAAGTGTTTGTCCCTGGGCCACACAGCTGAGGAGGAGCATTCTGAAAGAGAAAGGTAACATAGTACAATACATAGATTGTCCTGCCATTAGGAACCATGAGTGAAATCACTTCTCTTAGTGATTGTGGTATAGCTCGGAGGTAGAATCCCCTTGGATTTAATCCCCGGGGACGGGGGGGGGGATTTAAAACTTGGAAGGATGAGACAGGAGGATCACAAGTTCAAGACCAACCTGGCAACTTTGTGAGACCCTGTCTCAAAATAAAAAATAATAAGGGCTGGGAATGTAGCTTAGTAGTCTTACTACTAAGAGTGCCCCTGGATTCAATCCCCAGTACTGCAAAAACAGAGAAGGAGGAGGCAGAGAAGGAGAAGGAGGAGGACAAGAAGAAGAGGATGAGGAGGAAGAGGTGGAGAAGGAGGAGGAGGAAGAAGAAGAAGTAAAAGAAGAATTCAATACCTGAAGTTGATGAAATCATGATCTCAATAGGATAGCACAAGCAGCTAAAGTATAAGAAAATAATTCAAGTTTTGAAGCCAAATAAGCTTGGATTGAAACTGTAGAGCTGCAACTTATTTGCTTTATTTCTCTAAATTTCTATTTCCTCATATGTCAAGTATAATTATATCTACTTTAAAGAGTTGTTATGTAGATTAATGAGAATATATCTAAGTCATAAAACAGAGTAGCTTCTGAATAAATGGTAGTTATTATGATCGTGTATGCTTATTTTAGTTATATATTCATAGCAAAAGCTTTTGTCTTAATTTAGAAAGTTAAAAAAAAGAAGGGGAGAAGAGAAAAAGAGAAGCAGTTTATTACTCCTTTCTCTATCTTGCTCTGCTTAGCTACAGTTATCTAAAACCTTATAGTTGTTGTGAATTTAATAACACCTAATATCTGAGTCAATCCACACAGTGCCTAATAATATTTTCAGAACACCATTCCTACTAGCAGAGTCTAAAACCACCAACTTGCTCTCATAAACGTATTTTATATGTCCACTGTATGTCTTTCCCTCAATTCTCATTGTTTTGACCAGTCTGTACAATTTTTTTAGCTTGATTGCTGATTTGCATTCTTATTTCCTCCCTTAGGATCAGAATCCTAATTTGAACCATACCTGGCTATCTAGGGCAAAAAAAAAAAAAAAAAAAAAAAAAAAAGGTCTGATTAGTCTATCACTTCGCAGTCCCTTCTCCCTGGGAGCCAACCCAGCTTCAGCATTCCCAGCTGATGGCGAAGTGCTTACTACAAACCAGAAGGACCTTCCAACCTTACTAGTATCCTTATTTGATTAGAACCAGTTTGATAAGTAGGTTTTAAAGCCAGGTAGCAATAATTTACTGATAGTCATTGCTTAAAGCACTGTGTTGAAAAGTATTGTAGGAGCTTTTCCAAGTGAGATAGGAAAGAACTACAACTGATTAAAAATAAATAAATGAAAAAAGTCTGCCTTGGAGGCCAGATTAGGGAATGAAAGGGAAGAATGACAGAAAGTATGACACATTCGCTAGTCATGGCTCAGAGACTCCTGCTACTAAATCTCCGTGTGTGTGTGTGTGTGTGTGTGTGTGTGTTACTGAGGATTGAACTCAGGAACAGTCTATCTCCAAGCTACACGCCCAGCCCTATTTTATTTCTTATTTGGAAACAGGTTCTCACTAGGTTGATGAGTCTCACTACTTACTGAGGCTGTCCTCAAACCTGTGGTCCTCTTGTCTCAGCCTCTAAGTACTAGAATTACAGGTGTGTGCCACCATGCCCAGCCTTGTGCAAACTTTTATAATTAGGATTTCAGGAAATCCTAAGGGCAAGAACTCTCTTAGACTTCCTCAGATTTCTCATATGTTGTCATTATTTACTCAGCAAATATTTATTAAGTACCTAAGTGTTGGAAGCACTTTGCTATGTTCTGGATATCCTCTATATGCCGAGGGGTGGAGGGTGGGGAAAACAGAGATGGTGCAAAGATGAATAGGTCCAGTTGTGTGAGAGAGGGGGTTGGTGAGACAATGACTAAGTCATTTGGGGGGTTGGGAGAGGTTTCTTGAAAGTGATGCTTGATCTGAGCTTGGGTAGATGAGTGATACTTTGCCAAAAAGAGGAAAAGGGAAGGAAATTTAGGAACAGGAAAGGGATAATAAAAGATTCTAAAGGTGTCAGAAAATGGCCGTTTGTTTTGCTGCGTGACTAGAGTACCACGTTGGGGAGGGTGGCAAGGAATGAGACTAGAAAAGGAAGGTGGAGTCCAGATTCAGAAGGGGGTCATGAAGAGTTTGGAATTTATTCTAGCAAATAATAGAAAGACCTTAAAAAAATAAGTAGAGAAGTGAAAAACTTAGATCTATGTTTTAGAAATAAAAATTGGGAAGATGGAGGTAGATAAAGCAACAGAAGTAGGTAAAGATTAAAACCAGGAGAATAGGTAGACTCTTGTTGCAACAGCATAGGAGAGAAACGATAGTGCCTAAACTAAAGCAATGACCATGGAGCTGGCCTGTAATCCCAGTGTGTGGGAGACTGAGACAGGAGCATCACAGGTTCAAAACCAGCCTCAGCAACCTAGCAAGACCCTATATCAAAATAAAAATAGCTGGGGGTGTAGCTCCCTGGGATCAACCTCCATTACCCCCCCCCCACACACACACACACAAACCAACCATGGGAGTAGAGAAGTTAGGTGGGGGAGGAAATTTCATTGATATTTAGGAGGTGGACTCAAAGGATTCTGACATCCTTTTAGATGTGGATGAAGATGGAAAGGGATACGAAGATGATGCAAAATAGAAGAGTAGTCAGTTTGGTAAAACTTAAAGAGAAATTGACGTACCAAAGGAGAAGCATAAAAAGCAAGCTGACATCAGACAAGATAGGGCATGTTCAGGGTGGTATCACCTGTAATCCCAGTACTTGGGAGGCTGAGACAGGAAGATCACAGGTTCAAGACCAGCCTCAGTAACATAGCAAGTCTCTCAGCAATGTAGCAAGACACTGTTTTCAAATAAAAAAATAATACAGGGTTGGGGATGTAGCTTGCAGGTAGAATGCCCCTGGGTCCAATTCCTAGTTCCAATAAATAAATAAATAAATAAATAGCAAGCTGACTATGCTCCAGAAGTCACAAAGCTTCAGTAGTTGGAGGTACTGGGTATGTCTGAGGAGTGAGCAGAAAACAGATGAGTAGATTGACAATTTATACGTTCAAAGAATATTAGACTTACAGACCCCTCTATCTCCTCTACTCAAGCAATACCTCTTGAACTGAGAACAGCCTCAAGTTCAGAGATATTAGGCAAGGTGGAGGGCAGAAATGAGGCATAAAACCTAAAAAGAGGATTAAGTGAAATTCTCCTTAATCCTATAACCACACCCCCTCTCCTTCTTGGTCCCATACTTAACTTCTAGAATGTTAACAGCCAACCAGAGGCCCCCAGACAGAATCTCCCCAATCTCTCGCTTTACAGGAATGCCCACCAGGCTGCGAGCCTCACCTGCACAGAACAAGCTTGCACTCAGGTTTTCAGCCCCTACTTTAAGAAAGAAAAGACAGTGAAGGATCGTGAGGAAAGTGAAAAAACTCTACCACCAAGAAAGACAGACACAGCGAAAAGGAACTTGGATGAAACAGAGATAGCGCAAGGGGTGGAGAAAGCATTTTAAAAAATTGGCAGCCTCGCCAGGCATGGTGCTGCATATTTGTAATCCCAGTACTTGGGAGGCTAAGACAAGAGGATCGCGGGTTCGGGACCAGCCTCAGTAACTTAGCGAGACCCTGTTTCAAAATAAAAAATACAATCGGGTTGGGAGTGTAGCTCGGAGGTAGAATGCCCTTGAGTTCAATCCCCAGTAGCACAATAAAAAAAAAAAAAAATAGTATCCTTAGGTAAAGGAAGGTATTTCATTTGTAAATAGGAACACACCACACACACACACACACACACACACACACACACACACACTTAAAATAACAGGGGAGGAATGATAAGAAAATGAAAGAACTAACGCTAACATATAACTATGAGAGAACAGAGAAAAAATGCAGTAGAAGAAGTTATCAAATAACAAAATCACCAAAACTATCAATCAAGTATTACAGAATAATAGCATTTCTGACTGTAAGAACTCAAAAAAAAGAAAAAAAAAGATCTCCTCTATACCCTTTCTCTGGAGGACTCAAATGCAAAACTAAACCATGAAAGAGGAAAGGCAGGAAACATGAAATCTAATACTGAAGGGTAAAGGTAAATCCCAGAATAACAGCTGTCCTAGAGAGAGAACCAAATCCAGATTGGAGCAGAGCAGAGGTGCTAGTGACTATATTGGAAAGAGATGAAAGTGAGACTTTACTGCCATAGTCTTTCCCTCTCAAACATAGAAACCCAGTCTAATCATGAGAATGAGAATATCAGACAAATCCCAACTTCCCAATTGAAGGACATTCTACAAAATACCTGACCAATCCTCCTCACTGTATTAAGGTCAGGGCTGTGGTTATAGCTCAGTGGTAGAGTGCATGCTTAGTATGCGAAAGGCCCTGGATAGGATCCCCCAGCACGCAATAAATAAATAATGAAATAAATAAAATTAAGGTAATAAAAATAAGGAAGTCCTGCTGGAATTTCTCATGCTTGCCTGAGCAGACCAACCAAGGCAGAAGTCTGAGAAATTCTTATCTCCAAGAGGAAATTAAGGTGACATGACTACTAATAGAACATGGTATACTGGTTTGGGATGATAGAATAGAAAAGGAGAATAGATTAAAAACTAAGCAAATCTGAATAAAGTATGAAATTCATTTTTGATAGTAATGTGCCTATTTTGGTTCATTATTCAACAAATATGCCATACTCATACAAGATGTTAATAATAGGAAAAACTGGATGTGGAGTATATGAGAAATCTCTGTACTATTTTCACAATTTTTCAATAGATTTAAAACTTCTAAGTTATGGTATGTGTGTGTTTTGAAGAGCTAATTGGGGTAGAGAGATGAGGGAAATCTAAGAAAGCCAAGATATTATTCAAAAAGGAAATGCTGTCATAGTATATCTCATAGCTAAGCAGTGAATAATATTTACATAATCATAATAATGTCAACTTTACATACTGACTTAATAAAAATTGTGATATAACTAAATTGGCAGTTTAGAAGGACAAGTAAATGTGTGGGTGTAGGTAAAATATTTCTAAACCTTCATCTTCCATAGAAAGTCAGTAGAAAATGTTTAAAATTGAATAGCAGCCTAAAGCCAGTTGTGGTTGTACACACTTGTAATCCCAGTACTTGGAAGGCTGAGACAGGAGGATCACAGGTTCGTGGCCAGCCTCAGCTACTTAGTGAGGTCCTCCACAACTTAGTGAGACCCTGTTTCAAAATAAAGAATTAAAAATAGGACTAGGGGTGTAGCTTGGAGGTAGAATGTCCCTGGGTTCCATCCCCAGTAAAACACACACACACACACACACACACACACACACACACACACACACACATAGCAGCCTCAAGATACTCTTTAGAGATAAGAATCAAAGTAAGTACCAATAGAAATAGTTTTCAAAAATTTAAAATGGTGTCTCTGGGTAGCTAGTTTTGGGGAAAGTGTTGGAAGAGGAAAGGCAATGCTCCATTGCTTTTTGTTGTGGTGGCAGTTGTTGTTATAATCTCTGTGTGTGTTTGGGGGAGGGGATACTAGAGATTGGATCCAGGAATGTTCTACCTCTGAACTACACCCCAGCCCTATCTTAATTTTTATTTTGAGACAGGGTCTCACTAAATTGTGGGGGCCTCCCTAAATTGCTGAGGCTGGCTATAAGCCTGAGATCCTCTTGCCACAGTGAGACCCCAGCCCTTTAAAATAAATACATATGGGCTGGGGATGTAGCTCAGTAGGAGAGCACTTGCCTCCATATGCAAGGACCACTGCAAAGACGAAAAAATGACGTTGCCCTTGAGAGACTACACAGATAACACATAATTATGGGTTAGAGCAGAGATATGCAAAAAATAAAAAAGATACAAGCTTAAGAGATTCCACATGCTGACAAACTGTACTCATGGATAAAAAAAGGTTCAAGTGTGGATCACTCAGCTGCAGAAGTCGAAGAAACAGAAGCTCCTGGAGGCAGATGCTGGCTGGGTCTATTTAAAGTAGGACTGAGGGTAAAGGTGCCCTTTAGCACATAAATTCTCAATTATGGAGATGATCCATAAACCTTTGAAATATTTAACAAAGTTCTCTCTCTCTGATTCCATGCTCACCCAGCAGCATCATAATTATAATTTGCCTTCCTATACACAATTTGTTATGGGAAGAGAAAGGACACAAGTCTAAGGACACAAGTGTCAGGCCTCTTGGCAGTTACACTTTTCATTGTAAAACAAACAACCCAGTCCAGCATTCTTATTTTATGTATCAGTCTCTATGACTTAGATAAATGTCAGTCGGTGCTCTGAGACTCTTGGCACTATTTTGTGGCTGAGGGCCATATCCTAGTCTGTGAATTCACCAAGGTGACGCCCACCCACAGGAGTCAGTCAGCCAGCTTTCATTTGGCTATGCCCTACCCTCACTATGAACCACTTCTTTGAACCTCCTCATCTACATATGAAGGGATACTTTAATTATGTGATTCAAGACATATAAATATATCTATATCACTGCTCTGGAACTATATGATCCCAAATTTTTATGTCTCTGAGCTACAACCCCAGCCCTATTTTATTACATTTTATTTTGAGACAAGGTCTCGCTAAGTTGTGGAAGCCCTCACTAAGTTGCTGAGGCTGGCCATGAACCTGTGATCCTTTTGTACCAAGTACTAGGATTACAGGCATGTGCCTCCACACCGGCTCCAGTTCTGATATTTAACTAAGAGTGAGTAAAGAGCTGGGCGTGGTGGCACACACTTATAATCCTAGTACCTGGGAGACTGAGACCGGAGGATCCAGGTTTATGGCCAGCCTCAGCTACTTAGTGAGGCTCTCTGCAATTTAGTGAGGCCCTGTTTCAAAGTAAATAATAAAAAATAGGACTGAGGTTATAGCTCGGAGGTAGAATGCCCCCTGGCTCAATCCCCAGTGCCACAAAAAAAAAAAAAAAAAAAAGAGTGAGTAAGGGTACCCTACTCCAGGATTGAGTCTGGTAGGTGATAGACAAAAATCTCCTTTTGAGTTCTCATGAATGCTGAAAATCAGTGTCTGCTTACACCCAAATTTATTAAGAGTTTGAACCCCATATTATAGCAATGATGATCTTAGGAGTAGGTCACTGTGCTCTACATCAGGGCAGAACAATACACTAATCTAATTGGAAATAATTCTAAAGCTCACTATCATAAAAAGAGTTAGGTTCATGACAGGGACAGCATCAAGTTTGCTGTCACCTCTTTGCACTTGTGGTCCTGGCCTTGCTATTAGAAAAGGAATAAATGGATTGCAGCATGAGCAACACTTGGAAACTTGTTAGAAATGCAGAATCTCAAGTCCCATCCCACTCCAGTCTTACTGAGTTAGAATCTGCAAATGCATTGTAAAATTTGAGAAGCAATGATCCAGGGCATGTTTTTCAGGTTGCAACCCATTAGTGGGTCCTGAAATCGATTCAGTAATTCTGCCACCAGCATTTTTATTTTTATTTTGTGTATTTATTTATTCAATTTTTGGTGCTGAGGATCAAGCCCAGGGCCTCATGTATGCTAGGCAAGCACTCTATCACTGAGCTACACCCCCAGAATAACCACTAGCATTTTAAAAATGAAATAGATCAACAAAAAAAAATTAGAATTCACTGCATGCATAAGATCAAATATTGTTTTGCGAAACCCTTTAGTTATAAATATTCTTATATTTCATGATGGCTAATGTATCATGTGAGTCCTGGTAAAAAAAAAAAAAAAAAAAAAAGAAAGCTTCTGGTTTATGGCAGTATTTCTCAAAAAGTTTGCCAGGCATGGTGATACACACCTCTAATCCCAGTGACCTCAGAAAGCTGAAGCAGGAGGATCTCAAGTTGGAGGATCCCAAGTTGGAGGCCAACTTGGGCAATTTAACAAGACCCTGCCTCAAAATATAACATAAAAAGGGCTGGGGTGCAGCTCAGTGGTAGAGTGCTCCTGAGTTCGATCCACAGTACTGCAAACAAAAACAAAAAAGATGTTTCATTAGAATTCCCAAAAGTATTCAAAAAGCCCATGCAAAAAAAGAACAGAATTTGCCTTTCAAACAACTGCTACCAGCTATTTGTGATTCTGATGCATACCACATAAGAGAATTATTAGTCTGGCAATGATGTCAGACTTAGAGTGCAATTAGAATCACATGGAAGGGTTGCTTTAATAAACAAACCCTATTTTTTGCTGGACTTGACCTCCAGAATTTCTAATTCAGTAGGTCTGAGGTGGGGACCAAGGATTTTGTTTCTAATAAATTCTCAGGTAATGTTGATAGTGCTGGTCTAGTGGGATCCAATCACAACTGTGAAGGGCTTAGAATGAGGATATTTGCTTCAAGATTAATTATTTCTCTAATGTATGCCTAAGCCCATCAATCCAACAGACACTCCTATTAATTTCTGTGTATACCATCTGCTATGGTTTGAATGTGTCCCCAAAGTTCATATACTATAAACTTAATCCCCAATGCAAGTGTTGAAAGGTAGGACATGGAAGAGCCCTCACGAACAGATTGACGCCCTTGTCATAGGAGTAGCTTCATTATCATGGGAATGGTATCTTAATAACGGAGGAGTTCTGCTTGGCATGGAGGTGCACCCCTGGAATCCTAGTACTTGGGAGGCTCAGATGGGAGGATTGCAAATTTGTGGGCAGCTTATGACAACTTAAAGAGATCGTGTTTCAAAATAAAAAATAAAAAGGGATGGAGGTATAGCTCAGAGGTAGAGCACCCCTGGGTTCAATCCCAGTGTTACAGACACACAGATGAATTCTGCCCACTCTAAGAATCCAGTCAAAGGATACACACCTTTTGCCAATTTTTACTTTCTCCAGCATCCACCTTCTGCAGCCATCAGAGGCACTCAGGCAGAAATGTGAAAAAAACTTAGAATCTGTGAACTTTCAAATTCACCACTGTGAGATCAGTGCTACTCAGAATGTAGTCTTTGGATAGGCAGCTTCTGTCTCACCTGGGAGCTTGTCAGAAATGCAGATTTCCCCACAGGTCCACAGACCTACTGAATTAGAAACTGGAGTGAGCGCTCATGATTTCCTTTAATAAGCCCTCCAAGTGGTTCTCATGCACCAGGAAATGGGAGGAGTTCTGGGCTAGGTCTTTTGTAGTTGTTAGGGCCCCTGTGAAACTGACATCACCACACTTAGACTCTACTACACCATGGGGGACCCAACGTCAATACAACTTTGAGGATATTACCCTGGGTTTTCTGACACTTTTGGTCGCCACAGAAAATGTAGCCCTTTTAACTATTAAACAAACAAACAAACAAACCTTTTTTCTTTTTGCAGTACTGGGGATTGAACCCAGGGACATTCTACCTCTGAGCTACACCCCCAGGCTTTTTTATTTTTTATTTTGAAATGGGGTCTTGCTAAGTTGCTGAGGGGCTTACTAAGTTTCTGAGCTAAACTCAAACCTATGATCCTCCTGTCTTGGCCTCCCAAGTAGTGGGATTACAGCTGTGTGCCACTGTACCTAGATCCCTATCCCTTCTTATTTTATGTTAAGATAGGGTCTTACTAAATTGCTCGGGCTAGCCTCGAACTTGTGATCCTCTTGCCTCAGTCTCCTGAGTAGCTGGGATTCTAGATGTGCAGCACCACATCCAAAAGCCCTTAACTTTTTTTTTTTTTTTTGATACTGGGGATGGAAGCTAGGGGCTTCTACTTCTGGGTTACACTCCCAGCCCTATTTTATTTGGAAACAGTGTCTTGCTAAGTTGCTGAGGCATGCACTACTATGCCTGGCTAGCCCTTAACTATTAATAAACAATTCCCATACAATGTTTGTTAGAAATGTCTGAGTATATGTACTTCCAGAAGTTGGCAAAGCTAGGTACGCATCTGCATATTTATATCTCCTAAAACTTATTACCAACAACTCTTTTCCTCTTCCTGATTCAGTGATTTTTTTTTAACTTTCCAATATATGCATGGAAGTTAAAATCATGGAAATCTGTTCAACCAAGGTTGTGAGTGGTAAATCTTAAAATAGAAAATGTTTTTTTTTAAATCAGAGATTGAATGGGGACCTATATTGGGTGTCTATTGATGAAGTCAAATCATGGCACTTGGTGTAACATAAAGGAAGTGGTGTTGCCAGAGAACCTTCATAAAAGAGTTCCTGCAAATCAGTTACTTCCCTTTCACATCACTAGCATAATTTCTCCCAGTAGAGACTATTTCAGTGCAACATCCCCATTCAGCTAACAACATCCAAGACAATCTGGACATGCGTATGTATTTACTGCTTCTTTTATTTTTAGTGCTAGGCATCTGAGACAGGAACCACCAAGGTAGGACAAAAACTGAGTCAGTGGAATAAATGCCTGGGCACAATAAACCATTACCCTCTCTAGCACAGCATGTTGCCCCTCTACCCTTGTGCTCTTTCCAACAGACCTGTCATGAGGCCCTGATAAAGCCCCAGAAGCCGAATGCACAAGATGAAATTGTTATGGGGGGAAAACTAAACAAACCCTCTAGCTTCACTTGTTTTAGTCAACTTAAAAATCACTAGTTTTGTAGGTCACATAGCTGAGCAACACATTATTAGTTTCCCACTGCTTTTGCTGTCGACAATACCTCTGGCATGTGCATTATGATAGTAGTTGCCTAGGTTACTTTTCAAGGACTTGAAGCCCGTTCTTGTTGAAAACACTGACTCTTCGCTTGAGCCTGCAGATGTCTGATGGGTGACAGGAACAAGATGAAATGTCTTGGCACCTCTGTCTTCATATTATGTCTGTCCCCTTTGCTGCCTTAGCTTTTAGGTCAAAATCTACTCAGTTCTGCTTGTAGATATATTGGTTACTGTTGGAGCTGTACGTGTTTTCTTCTACCCCACTGTATGCTCTTTTAGCAACTGTCAGCACTTTCAGCCCTATCTAAAGACCCGGATCAAGCCACAAGACCAGAATGCTTGCGCTGAATGATGGCACCAGCTATTAGACTAACTCAGTCCCTGGGACAAGTTGACCATGACCACTGGGTGGTCAGAGTCTCAAGCAATAAGAAATATCTTTTGGAATCATGTCCCTGGCCAATGGAAAACTACTGGACTTTAGCCCACACGAGCAAATCAATAAAAAGCTTATATCTCACTGGGCATGGTGGTACACAACTGTAATCCCAATACTTGGGAGGCAGAGACAGGAGGATCGCAGGTTGCAATTTAGCAAGACCCTCAGCAATTTAGCAAGACCCTGTTTCACAATAAAATAGGGCCTGGGATATATCTCAGAGATAGAATGTTCTTCAGTTCAATCCTCAATAGTTTAAAAAAAAAAAAAAAGCCAGCTTATATCTCCCTTTGTTTGGGGAGCAGCCAGGTCCCTCTGTCAGTGCTTCTCCCTTGAGCTGAAGCCCCAATTAAAGCCTTGCCTGTGTGGGCTCCCCAAACTTGGCTTGGTTTTGTTTTCACTGTCACTGAGTCAGAAGTTTCCATCTTCTATAACAGATCAAGCCCAGGGGCTGTGCATGCTGGGCAAGTGCTCTCCCACTGAGCTACATCCCAGCCCTACTTACTGCTTTTCAGTGCAAAAGGAAAACAAATCGTTTTCTGAAACCTATAACATTTATTCATTTATTTTTACTTTTAAAGAGGAGCAATTAGTCTTGGCAATATTCTGCCTAGTGATTAGCTACCACCATCTGTATTGATTGATTTTGCTTCCTATACTCAACTGGAGGGTTATAACCCCTAACTCTGTGCAGTGCATACTCAGCAGCTACAAATTGCTTCCTATTTGCAACTACTTCCCAGTGTGCTATATCACCATTAGTGTTTTTGGCATTACTGGTGACAGATACATCACAAAGGCCCAGAGTAGTTGCAAAAATGCAAAAATCTTAAAGTTCTGTGAGCTGCTCTGAGTTGGACAGCCGTAGCTATATAATCTCTCCAATCTAAGTTAGGACAGTTAATTGAATTATGGTTAAAAGAATGAGCTTTGGGGGTCTATGTTTCAAACCCCAGCCCAAATATTGATAAGCTGTGTTACTTTAATCAAGTTACTTAAATTCTCGAAGCTTCATTATTCTTACAGGGAAAAAGGGAACAATAGTAATTAGGGTTGTTGTGGAGATGAAATGATATAATGCATGTAAAGCACTGATAATATCTTGCCTGAAATAAGTGTGCAATAATTGTTGAGTCAGATGTGGTGGCACATGCCTGTAATCTCAGTGCTTGGGAATCTGAAACACTGGTTCATGACTGGCCTCAGCAACTTAGTGAGGCCCTCTACAACTCAATGGGGACTCTGTTTAAAAATAAAATAGGGCTGAGGGTATAGCTCAGAGGTAGAATGCCCTTGGGTTCAAGCCCCACTGCCACACAGAAAAAAATTGTTAGCGGTTATTACTATCGATTGTTAGCTATTATTACTATTGTTAGTAATAATGTTATTATGTCTCAGGCCACAAGGATTTCTCCATGGAGAGTACTGAATGGTTGTATATGTCCAACATATAAATCCATCGACCCCTCTATCTTGGTTCCTTTTGCTCTAACATATTACCGTAGATTGAGTGGCTTATAAACAACAGAAATTTATTTCCCACAGTTCTGCAGGCTGGACATCTGAGGTCAGAGTGCCAGCATGGTCTGTTCTAGCCAGGGCGCTCTTCCAGGTCACAGACTACTGGCCTCTCAGTGCATCTTCGCCTGGTAGAGAGCAGAGAGAAGCAAGCTCCCTCAGGACGGGCACAAGCACACTACCCCAGGACAGCCCTCATGACCTCATCTCATCCCGACTACCTCCAAAGGCCTCCTAATACCACCACAATGGGAATGGTTCAACATGTGAATTTTCAAGGGACACAAGGATTCAGACCATAGCACCTCCAGACATAGAAGTACTTTTTTCTCTTCATGTTGACTCTCCTTCTCCTTTAATTGTATTTTCCTTCTTGTGAGAAAACTCACACTTTATAATAATAACAATGATATGATAGTGGCAATATGAAACTACTTGTTACAGGGATCTTTATGCTATGAATGAGGCATGCTCCTTGGAACCTGTTAGGTTTGAATGTGTTCTTGTCGGAAACATTGTCCTCTCTTTATACCCCACTCCTGTCTTCCTCCGGATGCTGGTTTTACTTCAAAATATCTCACTTTTGCCCTTTGGTTTTAGGTGGGTGCATCACTGTATCAGAGATCACTGTGGTGCCTGTATGGGTGAGCTGAACCTGCATTTGGTTTTTGCTTAAAATATATTAGTAAGTGCTTCTATGGTATGACAACGTCTTGCTCCTTCTTAGCAACCCTGGTTGGTGTTGACCATTGAAGTGGTTTTGTTTTGCTTTGGTGCTGGGGATTGAACCCAGGACCTCAGCGTGCAGAGCACATACTCTACCACTGAGCTACATCCCCAGCCCCCATGAAGTAGATGTTTAACCAGTTGATAAGCTGTAACATGAAAATAGGAGAGAGTAGCATGAATGATCAAGAGGAAATGGTCAGCTAGCACTGAAGTAATATAGGATTTGCCTTTACTCACAAAGTAACCTGATTTGGAATTGAACAGGAGCTAAATAGCAAACTCTATTGCTGGACTCTTTGGGAAGAATTTGGCACAGCCAAAGTAACAGAATTTCACAAAATACTCCAAAGATATCTGAAGAGCCTTAAATAACTGCTAAAGTCGATAATGTATTTCAATCTTTTCCTATGTGGAACCCAATGAATTACAGGCATTTATATTCTTTCATTCAATATATAAAAGATTGGAAACTACACTGTGACAGATGGGTAGCTTACTATATGACTCACTGAAAGCAGAATAGGTCAGAAATGTTGCTATTTGCCTAACACAACTCAACTTCAACACAATGTTTCTTATAAAATAAATCCAGCAAGGGAAGATTGGTGTATATTTTTGTAGTTATTTTTAAAAAATTAAGCTTACTTGAAAATCCTAGGATGATGAGTTTATATGTGCTACCTTATTAATACTGTGATATTTGACTGAAAGTGTGAGTTTTATTTCTGTATCTTTATTACCTAGCACAGTACTTACTCTCATTAAATGCTTATTTAATGAATGAGGGATCGAATGAATGAATAAGAAAGAGAAAAGGAGATAAAGAAAGGAAAAGATCAAAAGGAAGAAGATGGATGTATGGATGAATGGATATGAGGTCATTTACCCTTCTTTTAAAAATGGATAAACAGAGCCGGGCGTGGTGGCGCATGCTTGTAATCCCAGCATTCGGGAGGCTGAGACCAGAGGATCCAGGTTCGCGGCCAGCCTCAGCTACTTAGTGAGGCACTCCGCAACTTAGTGAGACTCGGTTTCAAAATAAAGAATAAAAAATAGGACTGGAGGTGTAGCTCAGAGGTAGAATGCCCCTGAGTTCAATCCCCAGTACCGCAAAAAAATAAAAATAAAAATAAAAAATTAAAAAAAATGGATAAACACCTAGGGATGGTGGCAAGTGCCTGTAATCCCAGTTACTAGGGAGTCTGAGGCAGGACTATCACAAGTTTGAGGTCAGCCTGAGTAACTTAGACCCTGCCTCAAAATCTTAAAAACAAAAATTTTTTTTGTGTGTGTGGTACTAGGTATGGAATCCAGGGGCCTTCTACCTCCGAGCTACATCCCCAGACCTATTTTATATTTTATTTGGAAACAGGGTCTCACTAAGTTGCTGAGACCCTCACTAAATCGCTGAGGCTGGCTTTGAACCTGTGATCCTCCTGTCTCAGCCTACTAAGTACTGGGATTACAAGCATGTGCCACCACACCCAGCCCAAAATATTTTTTAAAGGGCTGGAAACCAGGCATGGTGGTGCATGCCTGTAATCCTAGTACTTGGGAGGTGGAGACAGGAGGATTGCAGGTTTGAGACTAGTCTCAGCAATTTAGCAGACCTTTTTTCAAAAAAAATAAAATAAAAAAAGGGCTGTGAGTATAGCTAGAAGGTAGAATGCCCTGGAGTTCAATTCCTGGCACCAAGAAAACAAAAGGGAGGGGTGGGCTGGGGATATATCTCTGTGGCAAAGCACTCCTGGGTTCAATCCCCAGCACCTGAAAATAAATAAATAAAGATAAGTTATAGGACTTAAAGTAATTCACAGATAAGAATCAGGCCAGCATAAAATGAATATGGCCAAGTGTTCTAGACTCAAAACACCCAACTTCCCCATTTCCTGCTACTGAAGATGTTTTATTCTTTAGGCAGTTTTCAACCCTAGCTAGTTGTGTGTGTGCAATTAAACCCAGGGCCTCTTGCATGCTAAGGATATACACTGAGTTAACCTCTATTCCATCTACCTATGATGCGCTTTTTGGAGGGGGAGCACTCAAGTGATCCTTTCACACTTCAGCCTCCCAAGCAGCTCTACTTTTTTTTTTTTTTCTCAGTACTGAGGATTGAATCCAGGGCCTCCAGCATGCTTATGCAGGCTCTACCAATAAACTACACCCCCAGCACTTTTTATTCTTTTATTTGAGACAGGATCTTGCTACCTTGCTGAGACTGGCCTGGAATTTGAGATCCTCCTACCCTCTTCCCAAGTAGCTGGGATTATAAGTGAGTGCCACTGTGTCCTGCAGTTCGTCGTCCTCCTCCTTTTCTCACCCTGTCTCCTTCTCCTCATTCTTCTCCTTTTTCATGGTACTAAGGGTTGAACCCAGGGATGTTCTACCTCTGTGATACACCCCCCAGTACTATTTTATTTTTTTTTTATTTTGAAATAAGATCTTGCTAAATTACTGTGCACTGGTCCTTGAACCTTCAATTCTCTTGTTTCAGCCTCTCAAGTACTTGGATTATAGGTGTGGGATGCCACACCTAGTTGACACTTTTTTTAAAACCATTAAGAACATCAGGTAGCCCAGTTGGTGGCACATACCCATAATCCCATTACTTGGAAGACTAAAATATAGGAGGGTCACAAGTTCGAGACCAGTACACAGTAATTTAGCAATATTATGATTAAAAAAAAAAAATAGGACCAGTGTATCTCAGAGAAAGAACACCCCTGAGTTCAATCCCTAGTATAAAAAAAAAAGTATAAAGATTAGCCAAAACTTGCTTTAGAGTCTCTTTTTAAAACTTTTAAGATTCAGCCTTAGGTGTTTGCTGTATCAATGATAAATACTAACAAGACACTAGATTAGTATCTTGTCCTGATGTATGTACTTTAACCTATTGGACTGCATGAAGGAGTTTGTTCATTGCTGAGTCAACTGTAAAAAGGATTTTTGCTTAAAATTAAATATGCACCACCAGATTGGTTTGCCCAGTGTCACTGTAAGGGCAGGGTGCTGAGGGACACCTCGTGCGTGTCTAGATAATGCCGTTTCCCGTTAATATCAAGGTGCAGAAGCCTCCACTCTGCTCACTTGCCTGGAAATCTCATGACTCATCTCAGCTTTGTTTCTTTCAAGAACAGGATCTTATTATGGTGTTCACATACAAGCAAAACAAGAATTATAGGAAAGCCAAAAAAATTGTATTTTCTTTATTCTCAACTACTGCAACAAAGTTGACAGTCAGAGCACAATTCCAGACTCATTTTTTAAAAGTTGTTGAGGATAACTTAATGTGTAAGATCCATAGGAGTTTTTTTTGTTTTGTTTTGTTTTGTATCAGGGATTGAACACACAAGGGTATTCTACCTCAGAGCGACACCTCCTGTCCTATTTTATTTTATTGGGAAACAGGTTCTTGCTAAGTTGCTGAGGGTCTCACTAATTTGCTGAGGCTGGCCTCAAACCTATAAGCCTCCTGTCTCAGCTTCCCAAGTACTGAGATGGTCGGTTTGCACCACCTCCCTCACCTGGCTGATGAGAATTTTGAATGAGCAAGTATTGTAGTTTAGGTGTTGAATAGTGATTTCCAGTTGTCAAGCAGAGAAAAACCCCATATGATCTCCTCTTAAGATCCATTGTTCTTATTATGAGCATCTAGAATGAATATAGTAGTGGTTCTCTGTTACTTTAGCCTTGTCAGCATCCCTTTCCTCTTCAGATGACAGAACTCCTCTCTCCTATTGAGAGCGGTTAGCTTTCTGGCACTATAGCAAAATACCTGAGATAATCAACTTACAGAGACAAAAAATAACTTTGGCTCACAGTTTGGAAGTTCCTGTCCCTGGCCAGCGGGCCCTGAGCTCTGGGCCTGTGATGAGGTGGTGTATCACGGTGGGAGTGCGTGGTGGAGCAAAACCACTCACCTCATGACCAGGAAGCAAAAGAGAAAGAAGAGACCAGGTTCCACAGGCCTCTTCAAGGGCACACCACAAACACTTATGGACCTCCTGCAAGGTCCTGCCCCACAGGGCTCACTCCACTACCTCCCAGGCGCACCACTTTGGGGACAAAGTCTTTAAGACATGGGTATTTGGGATGCATCCAAGATCCAAACTATAGCAGGAACCAAGTCAGCATGGGTTCCTTCTCCCCGACCTTAGGAAGGAATATCTCATAACAAAGACCTGTGCCAGCAGAAAATGACATTCCCCTCCCATCCCCACCTGCTTCCTACTGTACTGTTGGCTGGTCTCACTAAGTTGATGACAATCTCACTACTTGCGGATGCTATCCTCAAACCTGTGATCCTCCTGTCTCAGCTTCCCAAGTACTAGGATTACAGGCAAATGCCACCACACGTGGCCCCTTTTCTCTTTACAAAACGATTCTCTGAAGTGTTCATTATAGTAATGAAAAGCTGACTAACACAAGTGTCAATAAAAGTAAATTTACATCATTGTTTTAAAAGGCTATTTAGTACTCCATTGTGTATATCAACTATAGTTTATTTAACCACTCCTGTTGTTTTAGATAGCTCTTAAAAGCTCTTCTTTTTTGAAAAAGCAATACATCTCAACAATGACTGACTTCTAACACTTTCCCCTGAGAATCCCCTTATTCTAAATTTTCCTTCCATAGCACTTGAACATTTGCATGTAATTGGTGATCTAGAAACGTATTGGTTGGAGTAAAGGAGAGGAAAGTAGACTTTTATAAGCTGTCGGAAACATAGAAAGCAGTACATTTGTAACTGTGAGATCTTTCATTTTTAAAAATTATATTCATTTATTTATTTGGTACTCAAGATTGACCCCAGAGGCATTCTACCTCTGAGCCACACTCCCAGCCCTTTTTTATTTTGAAACAGGGTCTCACCAAGTTGCAGAGGGCCTTGCTAAATTGCTGATGTTGGCCTTAAACCTGTGATCCTCCTGTCTCAGCCTCCCAACTACTGGGATTACAGGTGTGAGCCACCACATTGTACTATTCTGAGATCTTTCTAATGAAAATTTAACCTTATTAGTTTCATAGAGATGAAGAGTAGATATTGTGTTTGGTTAATTTCTTGGTTAGTTTCCAGATTCATTGAAAAAAACTGTTTACATAAACGCCTGGGGTGTAATATTTTGGTGATGACTGTACCATTTGCTGAATGGCAACCAAGTCTCTAATTACAAGGGTGTGGCTTCAGTTGCATTAGTAAACCCAGTTCCACAACAGATACCATTTATGCTTCGTGAAGATGACAGAGCAAGGCATGGCAACAGGAAATCAAGTAATAAAAGAGATCTAGAAATGTGTAAGTATTCCACTTAAAGAAACATAACAAACCCAAAGCAGGAGATACATGTTTTACCAGCAAGAGGGAAATTATAAAAGGAAGATGAGAAAATGAAGTAATTATCTCAAAAGACTTGCTCGGTTACAAACAGGAACATATAAATTAGTAATTCTTGAACACTCTTGACATTTTTTTCTAACATGGTTGGCTTTTTTCTTTTTTGAGAGTGGGATCTAATTATAATAGAAACCAATACTCTAAGGAAATATCTTTGATAGAGTCATTTTGAAAAGACTATGTGGGACCCAAGAAGCTGCTCTCTGTGAATTCTCACTCACCCTTTGTGCTTCCCATTTACAAAGAACAGCTGTTTTTATTGGGCAAGTCTAGTTTCCTGATTATTTTTGGAGATGAACAGCTTTGTTGCATAATAATAAAAAAACCCTTAGATATTGTTAGGAACAATTATAGATGGGACTCTAGATCTTTGCCATAAGATCCTAGGAAAATAATTCAAATTGAAAATTTATTCTGCCTTTTACCTGAAATATATATGACAGAAGATGACCATGGAGACCTGTAGAATCCCATCTAAAAGGATGAAAACTTAGTAGGCCATGTACAATAAAATTTAATTTTTATTTAAATATCAAGAAATATTTACCATAAGCTATAGAAGCTCCTAATTTCTACATGGCTTTCAATAATGTCATGATTTTTAAGAAAACTAAATTTGAGAAGGAAAATGTTTATTTTTATTTTTTAAACCTTTTAGGAGGTTCTAAGTGATTCCTAGGCAAATTAATGTACCTCAAAAAAAACTTGAATAAGCCAGGCGTGGTGGCGCATGCTTGTAATCCCAGTACTTGGGAGGCTGAGACCGGAGGAT
Source organism: Graphiurus murinus (assembly GCA_004027655.1). Lineage (NCBI taxonomy): Eukaryota > Metazoa > Chordata > Mammalia > Rodentia > Gliridae > Graphiurus > Graphiurus murinus. The sequence continues at coordinate 32,005 of PVLC010009808.1, forward strand.
CTGGGTTTGCAGTCAGCATCAGCTACTTAGTGAGCCCCTCCGCAACTTAGTGAGATCTTGTTTCAAAATAAAGAATAAAAAATAGGACTAGGGGTGTAGCTTGGAGGTAGAATGCCCCTGAGTTCAATCCCCAGTACCGCAAAAAAAAAAAAAAAAAAAAAAAAAAAAAAAAAACCATATCTTGAATAGGACAACACATACACATAGCTCTATTATTAAATTGTTCACAATGCTTTGGCTTAAATTTCAGGAGCATTATGAAAGGTTTACTGCATGATATATAATATACTCAAGGGCATGTTAAATTTATATTTTTGATCACTTTATATTTCACATTCTTTGTATTTGTTTCAAAGAAAAATCTTTCTTCTTTCAATTCATAAAATAGCTTACCACAAGCACTTTGTATAGATGTTTTTGTCACTTTTAAGCCTTAAAATATGTTTCTTCATCAGATTTTAAGACATTGGAAGTGTTTCAGAGAATACTGGAAAAGTCAACAGCACAAATCAACTTCATATATTTATTTCCTTATTCTTACCCTAATTAATAATTGTTAATATAATTAGTAATATTGAAGAGATAACTATGGATCTATCAGAAAGCAAAGGACCACACTGAGCCCAGTGGCACATGCCTGTAATTCCAGCTCCTCAGGAGGCTGAGGTAGGAGGACTGCAAGTTAGGCCAGCTTGAGCAACTTATCAAGACCTTGTCTCAAGACAAAAATAAATAAAAAGGGCTAGGGAATGTATCTCAGTAGTAGAGAGCCCCTGAGTTTAATTCTAGTACTGCGAAAGAAAAACAAAACAAAGCAAAACAAAAAGAGAAAGAATTGCAGTTACTATCAATATCTTTGTACTATCTATAATTATTCTAAAACTTGATCTGGGAGAAAAGGATGCAAATAATAAAAAATAGTTTTCAATTATGCAAAGGATTAAACCAATGAATATCAAAACTCTACATTAAAACACAATACAAATAGTATAGAGCAGAAAAAGTCTTATTATACATGTATATGAATATAATGTGTCAGACATTAAAGAAAGGAAGGACCATTCTCAAATGCTTATCAATTTGGAAAAAATAGTTTAGGCCATCCCTTCATACTATACATCAAAATAAATTTCAGATGACTTAAAAGTAAATAGAAAATAAACAATGGAAATATCAGAGGAAAGTAGAAGCCGGGTGTGGTGGCACATGCTTGTAATCCCAGTACTTGGGAGGCTGGCACAGGAGGATCGCAGGTTCATGGCCAGCCTCAGCTACTTAGTGAGGCCCTCTGCAACTTAGTGAGACCCTGTTTCAAAATAAAGAATAAAAAATAGTATTGCCAGTTGGGGTGGTGGGTGCCAGTAATCCCGGCTGTTTCTGGGGAAATAAGACTAAGGCTCAAACCAAGTGATTCTGCCCAATATGAAGTTGTAATGAGCTATGGAAAGCAACTTTACGGAAACATCTTGGTTAGGCATGGTGGCACATGCCTGTAATTCCAGTACTTGGGAGACTGGGGGTATAGCTTAGAAGTAGAATGCCCCTGGGTTCAATCCCCGAAGAAGAAGAAGGAGGTGGCAGTTGAGGTGGCAGTGGAGGAAGAGGAGGAGGAAGCAAAATTATCTTATTTTATTTTATTTTTTGTATCACTGGGGATTGAACCCAGGGCATTCCACCTCTGAGCTACACCCCCAGCCCTATTTTATTTTTACATTGAAACAGGGTCTCGCTAGGTTGATGAGAGTCTCACTACTTGCTGAGATTGTCCTCGAACCTGCAATCCGTCTGTCTCAGTCTCCAAAATACTGAGGTAACAAGCATGCGCCATCACACCCAGCAGAAAGTAGAATTAAATATGTAATAAGACTCTAGAGGGTGATTATTTTTATTCTTAGAAGCAATTAAAAAAACTCAAAGGAAAATATGAACAGATTTTTGTAAAATGACCAAAATAATTATGCAACAGAATAAAAAATATCTGCAAAACTATAAAGGGCTGATATTTTTCTTATAGAAAGAACTCATAAGTGGAGTGCTTGCCTAGTGGGCATAGAACTCTGGGTTCTATCCCAAGCACTGTAAAGGAAAAAAAAAAGCTTGAGTATTGCCAGTTGGGGTGGCGGGTGCCAGTAATCCCGGCTGTTTCTGGGGAAATAAGACTAAAGCTCAAACCAAGTGATTCTGCCCAATATGAAGTTGTAATGAGCTATGGAAAGCAACTTTACAAAAACATCTTGGTTGGGCATGGTGGCACATGCCTGTAATTCCAGTACTTGGGAGACTGAGAGAGGAGCATTGCAGGTTTGAGGCCATCGTCAGCAACTTAGTGAGACTCTCAGCAACTTAGCGAGACCTTGTTTCAAAACAAAAAATGAAAAGGGCTAAGGATGTAGCTCGGGACATTCCTAGTGTGGTCAATACACAAGCCTTTTCTTTTGCTATGTAGAATTCTTTGCATGTCCCTCTTCTGCTAATTCTCAGTCCTCAACCCTTACTTACCTGAACATTGAAGTCCTCCTATGTAACCTGTTATGATACTCTGTGTATGGTGCTTATACATGTGCATACTCTGAAATCTCCAAAACTGTGAGTAAATAAATGCTTTAATATAATTTACCACCAGTATGTTTATATGGTTTAATTTAATTAATTAATTTATTTATTTTTGCGGTACTGGGGATTGAACTCAGGGGTATTCTACCTCCAAGCTACACTCCCAGCCCTATTTTTTATTCTTTATTTTGAAACCGAGTCTCACTAAGTTGCGGAGTGCCTCACTAGGTAGCTGAGGCTGGCCGCGAACCCGGATCCTCCGGTCTCAGCCTCCCGAATGCTGGGATTACGAGTGTGCACCACCATGCCCGGCTCCTATATGGTTTAATTTTAAGTAATTACTATGTTTAATACCTTGCAATATCCTAAAAATTTAGCAGTTAGCTCTTGTATAAGCCAGCACACCACTGGTTTTAACTGCACTAGAGTCTGGAACAAAATCCCAGTTTAGTAATTCTAACAAGTCAATCTTGTATCTACAACTCTGGTCCCAAATACACAGAAACTAGTTCAGATTAGATTACCAGTGTTCGCTGAACATTGTAATGTGCCTGGCATTGGGCCAGGCTATGAGGGTATGAGAAACAAGTAAGACTCCTCCCACAGTCTTCCCCATGTCAATAAACAGCACCTCCATTTTCCTAGCTTATCAGGCCAAAAATCTTAGTGTCATCTTTGACACCTCACTTCTGTTTTCAAAACCATTAGCAGTCCAGATGACTACCTTCAAAATATATCCAGATTCCAACCACTTCTCCCTCTCCCACCGAAATAGTATATATCCATTTTTTGGTAAAAGTCTTAGGCAAGCTCTCCCAGGCCCCCCTCTGACTAAACGTCAAAGGGGCAAACAGTAAACAAACCAGGATGTAAAAAGGAATTTTAACTGCTATCATCTGCTTCTGTAAACTGTAAGATAAGTTGTCTGTCATAAACACCTGATTTGCAAAACAATGTAATGATTTTATAACCATAAAAACCTGACTTTTCCATACCCCCAACTCTGTAACCAAAGGGTATAAAACTGGCCTACACCAAAATTCCATGCGACAGCCTTCAGGCTGCTTGCCCTAGCCGGCCGGTGGCCTGTAAATAAAGCAACCTCTTTGGCACAATAGAGTCTGGTGTGGGTCACCTCACAACATTTGGAGGTCCCAGCGAGATCCAGAGACCCAGGCGAGGGGAGAGGCCCCAGAAGGACTCTGGCCCTGGAGGAACTGCCTGGTGCCTGGCCTCAGGGGAGGCGCCCCCTGAGACGTTCCAGGGCCCCGAGACCAAGGCAATAGGCAGCCCTCTCAGGCCATTGAGAGACCCGGGGCGGGGGTGGGGCTCACCAAAAACTGGGATCATGAGGTCAAATTGGGTTCTCCAGAGAGCCAGTAAAGGCACCCTAGGGTGGGACTGAGTCGGTGAGACCGAGTCGGTGAGACCAGACTCGGTTGTAGACCCGAAGTCCCTGGGTTTGGGAGAGACATCTCCAACCCAAATGGATATTGGTGTGTGAATGTGTGACCACAATGTGTGAGAGTGTCTCTCTGTTGGGTCCTCCCATCAGAGTAGAGCATGTGGTTCCACAGCCGAGGTCCTTAAGATCTCCAAAGGACTATGGCATCTGATTGGGCAGACTCTGATAAGACTGGTGAAAGCTGTCACTCCACGGAGGCATAAGATCTATTTTCCTGGATGGTCCTCTAACTTTTTGATCTTAGGTCTCTAGATCTCCCTTATCTTTGTTTTTTCTATTGGTCATGGGTAAAATGCCTTTTACTTTCAGTTTGCTATATATTCAATTGCTCCTTCTTTCTTGGTATTTCTTGCTGGTTCCAGTGATTGGGGGGGGGGGTGCTAAGACTCCTTTCGGTGTATATTGAGAGATTTCAAAGATGGTTTTTCGGGGAGAGTGATTATGGAATTCATTTCTCCCCAGGAAAACTTTGGACTTTTTGTGAAGGCGAGTGGCTCAACTTCAGGGTATATTTGCTGAAGGAGGGCTCTCTGGATGTCTAAGCAGCCCAAGCTGTCTGGAATGTGGTTACAAAAAGTCCTGGACTTCCCAACCAGTTTCCATACATTGACCGGTGGCTCGCCCTCCTTAGATATTCTCCCCCATGGTTACTGGCCTATTTCTTTTCTGTGGGAAACAGGATTCTCTTGATGAAATCCCCCACCAAATTCGGTGATGGGACCTGGGAGAAATACATAATCTTGTCCTCTATAGGTCCCTTGTCTCCTTCCCACATAAGGAGGCTCCACTTCTGGGGAGACAAGACGCGGCGCCCATTCTCCCCACTTTGTGAAGCACCCCCCACAGGGGGAATTGGGGTAGGACATTGCCCCTTTTATGGTTTATATACTATTCTCTACCAGTGATTTGTATAATTAGAAAACCCAAAAGCTCCCATTTTCTGAGAAACATCGGGCTCTGATGGGGCTACTCGAGACCACCTGGGATGATTGCTAACAGCTCTTAACCACTCTCTTCATGGCTGAAGGGAGAGACAGGATTCAGGTAAAAAGCAGAAAGGCCACTCTGGGTCCTGGGGAACAATGAACCCCGATCCCGGAGGATAAGAGGTGTATTAGAAAGGCTTTCCCCTCCACCAGGCCTAATTGGGACCCCAATACAGGAAAAGGGAGGAGGAGTCTGGACAACTACTGCCAGGTTCTATTGGCTGGGATTAAAGAGGCTGCCTGCAAGCCCACTAATTTATCTAAGGTAAGTGAGGTTGTTCAGGGACCCCAGGAATCTTCTGCAGGATTTCTGGAGCGGTTCCTGAAGCCTATGGAGTTTTTACTCCAATAGACCCAGATGCCACAGAAAACCAGTGGGTATAAATATCGCCTTTGTCACCCAGTCGCCCCTAAACCTTAGAAAAAAGTTGCAAAAGTTAAAAGGATTTAAAGGCATAAACAGGTCACAACCTTTAGAGATTATTCAGAAAGTCTTCAACAATTGCAACTGGATCAAAGATAGGCAAAGTAAAAAGTTGATCAGAGTAGTGGTGGCAGCCATGAAGGAGGTGGATAGGAAGAGCGATGAAAAGCATAACCCAAAAGTACCCCACCCTAGTATGTAGATGATCTCCTTGTTGCTGCAAAAACAGAGGAAGAATGCAAAAAGGCCACTGAGGGCCTCCTGCAAATGCTCCAAGACCTGGGCTACCAAGTTTCTGCCAAGAAGACACAGCTCTGCGGAACCCAGGTGACCTACTTGAGTTACAGCCTAAAGGGAGAAAGGAGAATGATGCCCTCAGAGCCACACTGCTGCAATTCTTCAGATTCCAGTCCCAGAGAATAAAAGGCAAGTGCGGGAGTTTTGGGGGGCAATGTGATATTGCCAGCTGTGGATTCTGGGTTTTGCTAAAATCACAAAGCTGTTGTATACCAGCCTAGGGGGAGATAGCCCTCTCAAATGGTCAGGAGCTAAACTAAAAGCTTTTGAAACTCTAAGGAAGGCCTTAGTTTCTGCCTCTGCCCTGGCACTTCCTGATATCACTAAGCTGTTCCACTTGTTCATGGAGTCCTTGTTTCAATCTAAAAGACTGGACCCCATGGCAGCAGTTTGGTCAATCTGCCTGTGAGCTGTGGCTGCTACAGCTATGTTGGTAAAGGAAGCCAATAGACTGACGCTGGGCCAAGAGTTGCTCCTGACCACCACTCACATAGTCGAGACCCTTCTAAATGAGGTACCCTGGAGTGGTGGATGGCCAATGTGTGAGTAACTCACTACCAAGTGCTTCTTCTGAATATGCTTTTGCCAAATGGCCACCCTTAACCCAGCAGCTTATTGCCAGATGACTGTCTGGAAGTACCTCTACATGATTGTATTGAGGTAACTAATGTGATCTGGTCAACCTGCCCAGATCTGACTGATATCCCTCTATCAGAGGCAGATAAAGTGTTCTATACTGATGAAAGCAGTTTTGTCCAGAATGGCATCAGGTACGCAGGGGCGGCAGTGCTCACTTAGCATAAAACTATCTGGGCCCAGTTTCTCAACAGGAAAACATTGGCTCAAAAGACCGAGCTCATTGCTCTGACTTGGGCTCTGTGCTGGAAAAAGAAAAAGGCTGTTACAGTATACACCGACAGCCGGTACGCATTTGCCACTGCTCATGTGCATGAGGCATTGTACCAGGAGAGGGGACTCCTCACATTGGCAGGAAAAAGGAGACTCCCCTAAAGCCAGAGGCAGCAGAGCAGCTGATCAGAAAGCTCGAGAAGTAGCCCTAAAACCAGTGAGGCCTCTTTCCATTTTGGTCATATACCCTGGACCAAAACTGCCACAAAAGCCAATATATTCAACTGAGGAAAGGGACTGGGCAAAACAGAAGGTGTAACACCGGAAGAAACTGGGTGGTGGGTACTACCGGCTGGAAGTCCCCTGCTCCCCTATTAGTGGATGTGGGGATAGCAGGGCCAGCGGCTATTAAAACCTCTGCTTTAGTAATAGGTAATGAGGAGCTGAGTGCCCAAATAGATGCTAACCTAGGGCATTTAAAAACTTCATCTCTCAGCCGGGCGTGGTGGCACATGCTTGTAATCCCAGCATTCGGGAGGCTGAGACCGAGGATCCGGGTTCGCGGCCAGCCTCAGCTACCTAGTGAGGCACTCCACAACTTAGTGAGACTCGGTTTCAAAATAAAGAATAAAAAATAGGGCTGGGGGTATAGCTCGGAGGTAGAATGCCCCTGAGTTCAATCCCCAGTACCGCAAAAAAAAAAAAAAAAAAAAAAAAAACTTCATCTCCCATTTGGAGGAGCAGGTAGATTTTCTTGCTAAAGCGATCTTACAAAATAAAAGAGGATTAGATTTGCTGTTCATAAAGCAAGGGAGATTGTGCATGACCTCAGGGAAACATGCTGTTTTTAGGCTAATAAATCAGGAGTTATTAGGAAAAGCTTAGCTTTGGTTAAAAACAACCTTAAAAAAGAAAGGTGCCATCACAAGTCTGACAACTGGTATCAGTCACTATTTTCCGGGTCTCCCTGGCTGACTAACCTGACTATTGCCACTGCAGGCCCCTTACTATAACTGTAGGGCCCTGCATCATAAATTGCCTAGTGGCTTATATCAGAAAAAGTATAAATGCAGTCAAGGTACTAATTATTAGGGGACAATATAACCTCTTTCCTGTATATGATGAGTCCATGATTTGACTCAGTAATAAAAACCAGTGGGGAATTGAAACAGTATACCATTTTTTGGTAAAAGTCTTAGGCAAGCTCTCCCGGGCCCCCTTTGACTAAAGGTCAAAGGGGCAAACAATAACTAAACCAGGATGTAAAAAGGAATTTTAACTGCTATTATCTGCTTCTGTAAACTGCTTTGCTGCTCATGGTATGTCTGTCCTAAACAAATACCTGGTTTGTGAAATAATGTAATGATTTTATAACCATAAAAACCTGAAGACTGAGATGGGAGGATCATAGGTTCAAGGACAGCCTCAGTAAGTAGTGAGACTCTCATCAACCTAGCCAGACACTGTTTCAAAATAAAAATAAAAAATAGGGCTAGGTGTGTAGCTTGGGATGTAGCTTGGAGGTATAGCTCAGAACCCAGAGGCAAATGCCTCTGGTTCAATCCCCAGAACCCCCCCTCCCCCCCAAAATTAGGTTTGACACACACACAAAACTAAACAGATTAGAAGCTGTTGACTATTAGATTTTAAATCCGTCACTACCTACACATCTTTTTAAGGCACTTTGCAAAATTCCTGGAATAGCTAGAATCAACTGAGTGGTATCCTTATTGTTAGCTGGTATTTGCTACCTAGACAACACGGCTATAGACGGTTTTGAATTAATAAGCTGCCTCTTGACTAGGAATAATAATGTGAATCAGAAGAATTTTTAACTGCCAACAATCTTGTTTTGTTTTCTTAAAGCATATTCTCTGTAGCCTACTCTATTTCTGAAAAGACTTTGCAAAGAATGACAGTATAAATAGTAATCTTTTCCAAGTGGAATTGATTTGGCTTAAACTCAGGGAGCACTAAGTACCTAAAAATGCCAGTAAAGATAATAAGAAAGACATTTATCTCTCTAAAACAACATTCTAGAGAGATCAGAAATCTTTTATAGCAGGGCATGGTGGTACATGCCTGTAATCTCAGTCACTCAAGAGACTTGAAGCAGGAGAATCACAAGTTTAAGACCAGTTTCAGCAACTTAGCAAGACCCTGTCTCAGCACAAAATAAAAAGGACTAGAGATGTGCTCAGAGGTAGAGCACTTTCTTAGCATGTGTAAGATGTGTGAGGTCCTGAGCTCAATCCCCAATATTGCAAAAAAAGAAAAAAAAAAAGGAAGAAAAATCTTTTATAGCTTTAATACCATTTTCTCAATCATTACTTCTTTTTTGTGTGTATGTATGTGGTACTGGGGATTGAACCTAGGGGCATTCTACCTCCAAGCTACACCCCCAGCCCTATTTTATTTTTATTTTTGAAACAGGGCCTCACTTGGTTAATGAGAGTCTGACTACTTGCTGAGATTGTCTTCAAACCTGCAATCCTCCTGTCTCAGCCTCCCAACTACTGGGATTACAGGCATGCAGCACAACACCTGGCTCACTACTTCATTTCTGTGACAGAACAGAGGGGAAAGAGGAACTAGTAACTGGGGATCAATTCCAGGGTTTACTTTACCAGGTAAGTGCTATACCACTGTGTCACAACCCCAGCTCTAAGCAAATCTTCTATTATGTTTTACAGATAAAGAAACTGAGGTTCCAAATTAGATAGTTTTTTAGGAGCTAGGTATGCCACAAAAAAAGAAAAAAATTAGAAATTAGATAATTTTTAAAATCTGAGACAACAGTGGTATATCAGTTGCAGAAATAAGAATGTTGCATTCTCTTCTTTATTAGCACACAGGGTATTTTTTTCCAAATCATGCTGCATTGCTAACATAACTGAGATTTTAAGTAGTAATATAAGATGGTCAGGGCAAAGTAATGGTAATGAGTCAGAGTTAGAACTGAAAGTAGAGTCCAAAGCTTCTCAGTCCTCCTTCACTGATCTTGCCAGTAAGCTGCAGGAATAAATTACTAAACTTCATCAAAAAATGTCAGCCTAACACTATGAGAGTCTATTCAGCATTAGTTCAATTAATTTTTCATTATAGGTGGACAGAACAATTCATTTTTTTAGGCTTACTTAAGGGAAGAAAATCTCAAATTGAAATTTTAGGGGGCATTTTCATTTCATTTATTTCAATATTTACTTATGTGATGTAAAAGGATCTTGGTTGACTGGAGCTCATTAAGAGTCAGGGAAAAAAAGACATTACAAGTTAAAAACAATCATCTCTTTGCTTAAAGAAAGTGTGAATCAGCAAGCTCAGCTTTTCAGTGGGTTGGCTAGTCCACTGTGTTAGTCTGAAGGGTAGTGTGGTTCATTCCAAGCTCTGAGAATAGACCAGGGGAGGAGAGAAGAAAATAGAAGAGGAGTGGGGGTGGGCATCTTTTGTTCTACATTTAAGACATCTGTTTGCTTAATCCTGTAGATGTGGATGAGCGAGACCAGTCATAATTCAGAAATCAAGAGGTTTCTCACCCAATGAAAAAGATTCTAAGAGATGCAATACAGGGAGATGAGATCTCATTACATAAGCCAACACATAGTTCCCTTCTCAGGCGTAGATGTATTTTCAAGGGCCTGGGCATTTTGCACTGCCTAGAATGAATATAAAGCTCTCATAGACTTCCTCATTAGTGAACATTTTTTTTTTTTTCCGGTACTGGGGATGGAACTCAGGGGCGTTCTACCTCTGAGCTATACCCTCAGCCCTATTTTTTATTCTTAATTTTGAAACAGGGTCTCACTAAGTTGTAGAGGGTCTCACTAAGTAGTTGAGGATGGCCACGAACCCGGATCTTCCTGTCTCAACCTCCCAAATGCTGGGATTACAAGCGTGCGCCACCACCAAGCCAGATGTGATGGCACACACCTGTAGTCCCAATAATTAGAAGACTGAGGCAGAAGGGTCTCAGGTTTGAGACCTACCTAGGCAACTTAGTTGAGACTCTCAGTAACCTAGTGAGACCCTGTTTCAAAACAAAAAATAAAAAATGGGCCAGGGTTGTAGCTCAGAGGTAGAATGCCTCTGTGTTCAATTCCCAGTCTCTCTCTCTCTCTCTCTTTCTCTCTCTCTCTCTCTGACACACACACACACACACACACACACACACACACACACACACACACACACACACTCCAAGACAGTAGGGCTCAAATAAACAAAGGTCTCATTTTTCCTAATTCTTAGTTTTCTTGTTTGTTTTGTTTTTGTAGTACTGGGGATTGAACCTAAGATCTCATGCATGATAGGCATGCACTCTACCACTGAGCCACTTCTCCAGTCCAAAACTAATTTTTTTTTTTTCAGATGCTGCATCGTTTTATGTACATCCACTTTTTATTTTACTTCTTTTTTTTTTGGCTTTTACAACAACTTAGAGACTTAAGGATTCTCATTTTACAACCAGAGAAGCCCTATTTTATTTTTTATTTTGAAACTGGGTCTCACTAACCTGCAGATGGTCTCACTAAGTTACTGAGGCTGGCTGGGAACCTGTGATCCTCCTGTCTCAGCCTCCCAAGTACTGGGATTACAATCGTGTGCCACCTCGCCCAGCTGATTCCCTACACTTTCTAAAACAAGATAGAAGACACCAATGAATTAGCTGAGTTACAAACTTTTGATGTTAGTGCAGCCTATTGCTCTCAGTAGAGAGAGATTTTAAAATCTTAGGGGAAAAAGCAAACAATTATTTTCAACTTACCCCCTAGGAAGTTTATAAGTATTGAACATTTGCTGCCTACATTGTTACACTAAACACAGATTCTTACCCAGCCCCTATCAAGTAGAATATTACCGCTTGAAGTTGTTTTTTTGAAATTATCAAAAGCATTAATGAGTAAGCCCCATGGAACTATATCTAGAGAACTTCAAATAAGGCTGCTACCTCCTATACCCAATCATTCAATAAGTATTTGAGTATCTTTCAGTATGCATCAAGGTTGGTATTAGTTACTATAGTGCTTTCTCCAGAGTAAATGCTTAATATTATTTGTTCAATAATGATTCAGCAGCTGGGTGTGGTGGTGCATGCCTGTTATCCCAGGGGGGCTGAGACAGAAGGATCACAGGTTTCAGACCAGCCTCAGCAACTTAGTGAGACTCTCAACAACCTAGTCAGACCCTGTTTCAAAACAAACAAACAAATAAATAAATAAATAAGAAAGGGCTGAGGTGTAGCTCAGAGGTAGAAAGCCCCTGGGTTCAATCCCCAGTACTAAAACCCCCAAAAAACAAAAAACAAAAAGTAGTTCAGTGAATGAAGAAAATAGAAAAAGTCAAAGGCATGGTATTTAAACCAAAAGGTGCTTACCACCTAGTATACCTGATCATACCCAAAGAATCATTGTATCAAAGAAAAATACTTTTGCCAGGAATGAAGGCTATGCCTGTAATCTGAGTGATTTAGGAGGTTGAGGCAGTAGGATCTCAAGTTTGAAGCCAGACTCTGTCTCAAAATAAAATATAAAATAGGGCTGGGAGTATAGCTCAGTGGTAGAATGCCCTTGGGTTCAATCCCCAATATCGGGAGAAAAAATGCTACTTGGGAACCCAGGGCCTCATGCATACTAGGCAATTGTTTTTACCACTGATCTTCATCCCTAGCCCAAAGAAATTCCTTTTAGAAACACAAACTGTTCCTTTTTACTTCTACATTTATCATGAAGTACCCCTTATGGGCTCACAGTGATTGATTACCTTTGAGTTAATAGTTCAAGGTTCTACAGGATTCACTCAGATATTCCTCATGTCCTGAAGGGCTCCATACCAGGGAAGGTAGTACGAAGAAGTGCACAGTTCACTGTGTGGACTCTGATATCAGATTCTGTATCCATAGCTTGGCTTTGCTACTTACTAGTCAGGAGATCTCTAGCAAGTTACTTCCCAATGTCACATTTTTCTTGTCAGAAAAAGAGGGACTAGAATAGTATTTTCCTCATAGAGATAGTGTGAGGATTAAGCAGATATTATTATGTAATATTCATATAGTACCTAGTATAACACCTTGCAATAAATAGTGTTCAGTATTATCACTAACTGTATTTCTTTCTTTCAGATTTTAGAAAAATGCATTTTTTTGTGTCTTGTTGGGAATAAAACCTAGGGCCTCACATGTGTTAGACAAGTGCTCTATCACTGAGCTACATCCCCAGCCTAGAAAAATACTTTAAGCCAGGCATGGTGGAGCAGGTTTATAATCCCAGTACTTGGGAGGCTGACAAAGGAGGATCTCAGGTTCAAGGACAGCCTCAGCAAGTAGTGAGACTCTTTTCAACCTAGCTAGATCCTGTTTCCAAATAAGAAATAAAATCAGGGTGGGGGGTGTGTAGCTCAAAGGTAGAATGCCTCTGGGTTCAATCCCCAGTACCACAAACACACACACACACACACACACACACACACACACACACCTTTAAAATCTAGACTTGATTACCCTTCTTATGACCTTGTCAAAGGGTCTGCTTCCATATGCTGCCTGCCAGATGGCCCACTTACAAATGAGACACCAACAGCTTACCTATGATAAATGAGACCAGTGAAGGTCAGTGCTGTGTAGTAAGGAACAGTGTTGGCAAAAGTGAGAATATGCAATGAAAGAAAAGAAAGAGAAAGACAGAGAGAGGGAGGCAGGAAGAGAGGGAGACTGTAATTATACAAACTCTAGGAAGGATATTCTGTAAAGGGGTGTGGTATAACCAGACAAGTGTGAGTCAGGAGACCTCTATTTGACTCAGCTCTGTACTCAGTACTTAGCCTCTTTGAATGATTTCTTAGTTACGTGCTGCAAGGGAAATACTTGAACTCTTTGGGTCATCATCTTGCTCATCTGTGGAACTGGGGCAATAATATCTAATTCATTGAGTGTTTTGTGATGACAGTATCTGCACAGAGTAGGAGTTTGGTAAATTCCTTGAGGGCTGCAGCCAGGCACATGAATATTAGTCTCCTTCTCTTTATCTCTGACTATATTGGGAAAAAAGTAGCACCAGCAAGAGTGCCAGGCAACATTATGATGTGTGTGCTTGATACAAGTCTGTCACAAATGGTCCTTCAGGGTACAACGGGAATAGAAATAGAATCTGTGTTCCATTCTCCAACCTATGCAAAAGAACTCTCTCTCTCTCTCTCTCTCTCTCTCTCTCTCTCTCTCTCTCTTTCTCTCTCTCTCCCTCTCTCTTTCTCTCTCTCTCCCTCTCTCTGTTCCTGGGGATTGAATCTGAGCTATACCCCTAGCCCTATTTTTAATTTTGAAATAGGGTCTTGCTAGGTTGCTGAGGGTCTTGTTAAGTTGCTGCAGCTGGCCTTGAACCTGCAATCCTCCTGTCTCAGCCTCCCAAGTACTGGGATTACAGGTGTACACCACCACAAGGGGCTTCTTTTTCTGTCATAGGAAGGTGCTCCATTCACCACCCTTGGTTCCATACCACTTCCTTCCTGTCCCTTCCTTTCCACCCTCCCCAGGTACTCAATGACCCTCACTGCAGTTCCCACTCTCACCCACTTCACACCTATGAGGTCATCCTGTACCCTTAGATCCTGCCATGAAAGTCCTCATCTCTCCGGAGTCTCACTCCTTGAGGACTCTTCCAGGAGAGGAATGCTGATTGCATGGATAGATTCCAGCTAAGGTGTCGATGAGACCTTTCTTTAGTTAGACTGTCCATTGACATTTTAACAGAGGTTTCAATCCACAGCAGTAAACAATGATTTGAGTTATCAAAGCAAAGCTAATGTAGAGAAGCAGTTTGAAAACAGAGGAGACTTTTCAGCTAAGTACATAGTACCTGCCTCCTATGAACAATTGGAGGTGGCATTGTATACAGACCAGGAAGTAGAAGGTTGTATACATTTAATGGCTAATCCTTTCTGTTCCACATCAGTCAGTCCATTTAAAGAGTCAACAAGAACTTTGGACTCCATACTAATACACACCCTGAAGGAAGAGAATGTAGGAGGAGGGGCAGCTTTTGTGGTATAGGGAAAGAGAACTGCCTGGAGAGCTAGGAAACTTGGATTGCAGTCCAGCCTCCACCGCAAAATAACTCTGTGGCCTTGGGAAAGTCGGTTAGGAGCTTAGACTCTGTGACTTCACTGTAAACCTAGAGACTGGATTAATTATTTTTGAGTTCCAACCTTCCATATTGCCTTTTCCCCACTGCAAACTGAATGACCTTGGAGGGGGGAAAAAAAAGGTAGTGCAGGCGCTGGGGATGTAGTTCAGTGGTAGAGTCTATGCTTAGCATGTGCACCACCAACACACACACACACACACACACACACACACACACACATGTGAATTGTAGCATTAAGAGAATTATATTGGACTGTGTATGGAAAATGTGATTTTCAGAGAGGAAGATTATGTTAATGATAAAAAATGCTGACAAAGATCTTGTCCTGAGTTTGGGTAATGAATGTGGACAAATTACTTAACTCAATGTTCTTATTGGGAAAGAGGAATACTAAAACCTATGCTATAGTGTTGGTGAGAGGATTAAATGAGCTATGCCATATGAAAGTGCTCAGCACAGTGCCTGGTACCTAGTTTAGTCCTCAGTACTTGGTGATGGCATTATTCATCCCAGCTCCATTACTTACTTACTTACTTATTTATTTATTATATTTATTTTATTTATTTTGGGGGGTAGTACTGGGGATTAAACCCAGGGCATTCTACCTCCAAGCTGTACCCCCAGTCCTATTTTTTTTTATTATTCTTTAATTTGAAACAGGGTCTCACTAAGTTGTGGAGAGCCTCACTAAGTAGCTGAGGCTGGCTGCTAACCTGGATCCTCTGGTCTCAGCCTCCCAAGTACTGGGATTACAAGTGTGTGCCACAACGCCCAGCTACTAGTTTATTTCTTATTCCTGGCCAAGTCATTCACTTTGGAGGGCCTCCTTAAATTTTTTTGGTCCAATGAGAATATGGGGTTACATTATTCCCAAGGTGATTTCTATTTCTTTCCATCTATCTTTTATAATTGTAATAAACATTTTGTTTTATAAGTTTGTCTAGTTTTGAAATTAATAGCTCACGTATCCATTTCATGGACACAGGGTAGTTTCTCATAAATTATCAAGTTTGACTTATTCCCATAGTGGGTAGGAAGGTTATTGCTGACAACTAGGATATAAAAATCATATAGTGTTAATCTTAAAACTCTTATTACCAGCAGGATGTGGATCTATTCCATAAGTCTCTTTGAGCTCATTTCCAAGTAATCCCAGTCCTTGGGAGGCTGAAACAGGAGGATCACAAGTTTGAAGACAGCCTCAGCAATGTAGCAAGACTCTCAGCAACCTACTAAGACTGTTTCAAAACAAAAGATAAAAAGGGCTGGAGGTGTAGATCAGAGGTAGATTACCCCTGGGCTCAACCCCCAGTAACACACACACACACACACACACACACACACACACACACACACACACCTTTATTACCATTCATCCATTCTCAGTGAGAACTTACATTTTTAGATTCCTGCAACGCAGGCTGCTAGACAGCCCTGGAAATCATCCTTACTATGTATTGGTAAATTGCAGACTTTTGGGCCCCTAGGACACTTGCCTCAGTAGGTATAGGTGATAATTAAAGTAAATATGAATAGACTGCATGACATGGATTACTAACATCAATTTCTTTTTAATGGCATGGGGCTTAAAATTAAATTCAAGCCCAAAGAGTCAATAAAAAACATCCTTAATTCCAATATTTGAAAGTCTACTTTCTGGATCACATTTGGTATCAATTCTGTATCAATTAGGAGACAAAATCCAGACTAGTTCCTTGAAAAGAGATAATTCAATGTAAGTAATTGTCAAATAGCTATAAAGATGTTAGTGGTAGCTGAAAGGTGAAAACAAAACAAAACAAAAATCCTCTAATGGATCCTGAGATAACATCTGCTATAACCTCTCTGGCTAAGAAAACAAAGAGAAACAGTTGGAATTATTAAAACTTATAGAAGGGGCCCTTGTTAACAACAACTCTTTATATTAAATTGTTTCTGTTCAACTGAATGGTGTGATTTCTGTCCCCTGGCTGGACTCAATAGAACTAATGTGGTGGTTTTATTAATTTATACTCCCTCCAGCATCATGCAAGAGTCATGATTGTTCCATATTCTTGCTCAAACTTGGTATTTGTCACCTCTTTGATTTTAACCATTCTGGTGGCCTCAAAGTGGCACTGCACTGTACTTTTTAGTTTGTATTTTGCTGATCAGTAATAAAATCAAGCACTTTTCCATTTTGTTTACTGGTTGTTCAGATATCCTCTTATGTGAAGTATATGTCCAAGTCTTTTTCCCATTTTCCTATTGTGTTGCTGCCTTTTTCTTAGAGTTGTAAAAGTTCTTTGTATATTTTGAACGTGAGTTCTTTGTTGAACATATAACCCCAGCTCTCTGTCAATATGCCCAAGTAGCCATTCTAGTTCAGAATGTACTTTCTTTGACTAAATGGTTCTAAGGACTAAATTACTATGTTGTTCTTTTTTTTTTTTTTTTTTTTTTTGGTTACTGGGGATTGAACTCAGGGGCATTCTACCTCCGAGCTACACCCCCAGCCCTATTTTTTATTCTTTATTTTGAAACCGAGTCCCACTAAGTTGCAGAGTGCCTCCCTAGGTAGCTGAGGCTGGCCGCGAACACGGATCCTCCAGTCTCAGCCTCCCGAATGCTGGGATTACAAGCGTGCGCCACCACGCCCGGCTTACTATATTGTTCTTATTGTAGTGCTCCAATGAAACTAAGAATAGTATAGTAGGGGCCTTGTAATTTTCCCTATTGTGAGATGATAGGAATATGCATTTTAGTGATCCATTCCATAATTTTCTTTTTCGGTACTGGGGATTGAACCCAGGGACATTCTACCTTCTACCTCCAAGCTACACCCCCAGCCCTATTTTTATGTTTTATTTTGAAACAGGGTCTCACTAAATTGTGGAGGTTGCTGAGGCTGGCTGCGAACCTGTAATTCTCCTGTCTTAGCCTCTCAAGTACTGGTATTATAGCGTGTGCCCCCATACCCAGCTTCCACAAATCTTTTTGAGTATGTTCTTTTTTTTTTTTTTTTCATTGTGGCACTGTCAATCGAACCTAGGAATGTTCTTTTGATTTTGAAATAGGGTCTTGCAAAGTTATCCCACACTGGCCTTGAACCTGAGCTCCTCCTGTCTCAGCCTCCCAAGTACTAGAATAACAAGTGTTTGCCACTGTGCCCAGTTTCTCTGGACACATTCTTTTGAGCACTAATTATGGGCAAGGACTACTGATGTCACATACTTGACCCATATATGTCAGGTATGTCAGTTTACTTCTTCCTGAAATACTATAACTCAACTTGGGAACTTTACACATATTGTCATCATAATAAAATAAGACTCTTGCAGATAGATTTAAAAAATTTCATTAGGAACCTAGAATGTTTTTGAACATAAAACAATTCATCATCACAAACTATCTGAAGCCAGTGGATATCAGAAGCTGAAAAAGGTCCTGGACAAATGTTAAAAATGCCTTCTAAATTTTATTGACTCATGTTTTTATTCATTCATTTATTCAAATCAAGTATTTATTAGACATATTATATGGAAACTAACATCTTAAGTCTTCTTTTCCTCTGCATACTTATCCTGGGTTGTATCATCCACTCCCATGACTTCAATTAGCAACTATCTGTATGCCGATGACTCCCACATCTATTTCTAGAGCCTGGATGTCCTTCGGAGACTTAGACTCAAACATCTAACTCTCTGATGGGTATCATAGCTTGGCTATCTCAAGGCACCTGGTATACAACATTTCAAAACTTAACTCATCCTCTGTCCTCCACAAATCAATCAAACAATCTTTCTTTTGCAGTACTGGGGATTGAACTCAGGGGCATTCTACCTCCGAGCTATATCCTCAGCCCTACTTTTTATTCTTTATTTTTGAAACAGGGTCTCACTAAGTTGCAGAGAGCCTCACTAGGTAGCTGAGGCTGGCCGAGAACCCGGATACTCCAGTCTTCGCCTCCCAAATGCTGGGATTACAAGCGTGCACCACCATGCCTGGCTCACAAATCTTTATTATTATTTTTTTAACCTCATGATTTCTCTTTCAGTGTATGGCATCAACATACATCCAGTTGCCCAAGGGAAACACCTAGAAATCTTCCTCCATACCTTGCTCTCTTTCATCCACTTCCCCACCATATCCTTATCAATCACCAATACCTTTTCAAATTGACAGATAAAATTGCATGTAATTATTATGTATAGCATGATGTTTTGAAATATATATATTGTGGAATGGCTTAATCTAGCTAATTAATATATGCATAACCTCACATAGTAATTTTTATGGTAAGAACACTTAAAATTCACTCCCTTAGCATTTTTCAAAAGTACAATATATTGTTCTGGGTGTGGTGGCACATACTTGAAATCCCAGCAACTTGGGAGACTGAGGAAGGAGGATCGACGTTTGAGGCCAGATTGGGCAATTTAGCAAGACCCTGTCTCTAAAGAGGAGCTCTCTGCTTCTCCCCGTTTGATGACAGTGTATCTTCTCATGCAGTGCCAGTTGCATCCCTGAGACATCATTGTGAAGGTCAGAGTGAACAGATTTGGCGGTATTGGGTACTTGACCACCAGGGCTGCTTTCAACTCTTGCAAAGTGGATATTGTCATCATCAAAGACCCCTTCATTGACCTCAACTACATGATCTGCATGTTCCACTAGAGTCTTCAGTACCATGGAGAAGAAGGGCGTGCCAAGGGCGTCATCATCTCTGCCCCTTCTGCTGCTGATGCCTCCATGTTCATAATGGATGACTCCCTCAAAATCATCAGCAATGGCTTCTGCACCACCTGGCCGAGGTCATCCCTGACAACTTGGGCTCTGTGGAGGGACTCATGACCACCATGCATGTGATAATTGACACTTAGAAGACCATGGACGGCCCCTCTGGGAAACTGGTGTGATGGCCATGAGGCTGCCCAGAACATCATCCTTGCATCCCCCAGTGCTGCCAAGGCTGTGGGCAAGGTCATCCCTGAACTGAACGGGAAGCTCACTGGCATGGTGTCGGGGGCCTAGCCCGGCGGAAAGACCCCGCCTCTAGATGGTGCCTGGCAAAGTGCCAGAAGTGGCTCCAGGTGGTAACAATCTAGGGCTGCGCCACGCCAGAGTGCGTGCACCAGCACGCCCGGCTCGTGGCCAGCCCAGGTGAGAGCTGTATGAGACACCTCGTGGCTTAGGCCCTGTGTGGCTTTAAGAGCCTCCACCTAAGCCGGGCGTGGTGGCTCACGCTTGTAATCCCAGCATTCGGGAGGCTGAGACTGGAGGATCCGGGTTTGCGGCCAGCCTCAGCTAGCTAGTGAGGCACTCCGCAACTTAGTGAGACTCGGTTTCAAAATAAAGAATAAAAAATAGGGCTGAGGGTGTAGCTCGGAGGTAGAATGCCCCTGAGTTCAATCCCCAGTACCGAAAAAAAAAAAAAAAAAAGAGCCTCCACCTCTCGCATGTGAGAGAGAGGCTGGCTGGGTTGTTGCTGGAGTGGGTTGCTGGAGAAGTTCTGGGAGGAAAGGTTGTTGGTTGCTAGTGGAAGCTGGATTGCTGGAGAGAGGGGTTATTGGGAGTCTGTTGGAAAGGCACTATTTGGAGAGACGGCTTCTGTGCTGTGTTGCTGCTTGTGTAGTGCCCTCGATCCTAGAGAGAGAGGTATAATAAAGAGAGGTTTGAATCAGCAACATTCAGGCAGCGTCTTTATTGGGGCCTCACGGTTGAGGGTTCAGCCTGGGGTTCCCGATAGCATGGCTTTCTGTGTGCCCCCTCTCTCCTCCCCCAATGTGTCAGTGGTGGATCTGATCTGCCACCTAGAGAAGGCTGCCAAATATAACGACATCAAGAAGGTGGTGAAGGCCGGGCGTGGTGGCGCACGCTTGTAATCCCAGCATTCGGGAGGCTGAGACCGGAGGATCCGGGTTCGCGGCCAGCCTCAGCTACCTAAGTGAGGCACTCCGCAACTTAGTGAGACCCAGTTTCAAAATAAGGAATAAAAAATAGGGCTGGGGGTATAGCTCGGAGGTAGAATGCCCCGGAGTTCAACCCCCAGTACCG
>PVLC010009809.1:0-30542 GCA_004027655.1 Graphiurus murinus
TTTTTTTGCAGTACTGGGGATTGAGCCCAGGGGCATTCTACCTCCGAGCTATACCCCCAGATCTATTTTTTTTTTTTTTTTATTCTTTATTTTGAAACAGGGTCTAATTTTCAGAGTGCCTCACTAGGTAGCTGAGGCTGGCTGAGAACCTGGATCCTCTGGCCTCAGCCTCCCAAATGCTGGGATTACAAACTTGCCCCACCATGCTGGGTCCTATTTTATTTTTTATTTTGAAACAGTCTCACTAAGTTGCAAAGGGCCTCACCAAGTTGTTGAGGGTAGCTACAAACTTGCAATCCTCTTGTCTCACCCTCCTAATTTTAAAAGCATATACCACCACTGCCACCACACCCAGCTAGTTTGACATTTTAAGCACTTTATCACTTTCAGCTATTATGGCAAATACACACACACACACACACACACACACACACACACACACACACACTACATCACTGTGAACCAGTAGACCTTGTTACAGTTGGTTTGGGCTCTTATTAGCAAAATGCTCAGTGAGTAAGCACTGACTCGTGTGTGTGTGTGTGTGTGTGTGTGTGTGTGTGTGTGTGTGTGAGAGAGAGAGAGAGAGAGAGAGAGAGAGAAAGAAAGAAAGAAAGAGAGAGAGAGAGAGAGAGAGAGAGAGAGATTGGAGACTGAGCCCAGGGGCATTCTACCTTCACACTACAATCCCAGACTCATTTTTATTTTTATTCTGAAACAGGGTCTCACTAGGTTGATGAGAGTCTCACTACTTGCTGAAGCAGTGGTACTGGCTGTTCTCGAACCTGATATCCTCCTGTCAGCCTCCCAAGTACTGGGATTACAAGCATGTGTCACTATGCCTGCTAAGCCTTGACTTTTTTTTTTTTTTTGTGGTACTGGGGATTGAACTCAGGGGCATTCTACCTTTGAGCTATACCCCCAGCCCTATTTTTTATTCTTTATTTTGAAACCGAGTCTCACTAAGTTGCGGAGTGCCTCACTAGGTAGCTGAGGCTGGCTGCAAACCCGGATCCTCTGGTCTCAGCCTCCCGAATGCTGGGATTACAAGCGTGCACCACCACGCCAGGCTAAGCCTTGACTTTTTTAAGTTTCACTTTACCTAGTCAATAAATTAGATTTCTTATCCTTTCTATCAGACATGCAAAGATCACATTAGATTACCTATGCTGAAATTCTCCAATAATTCTAAAGCACTATACATACAGATATTTTGAGTTTTGGTGGGGAGAGGTTTGAGGGTGTTTTGTTTGGGGGGCTGAGAATTGAACCTAGGGCCTGACACATGCTAAGCAAGCACTCTATCACTGAGCTACACCACCCAGCTCTTAATTTTTATAGTTTTAAAAAAATTCTAACATAGAGGCCTAATGTTAAAATTAATTTTAGAAATTACAGGCACGGTTGGGGATTTAGCTTAGTGGCAAAGAGCTTGCCTGGCACATGCAAGGCCCTGAGTTTGCTCCTTGGCCCTGGAACAATAAAAAGTCTAAAAAAATTTTTTTTAACTAATTACAGGTTAACCTATACTAATTACTTATACAGCTCTCTCCTTTCATCCTTCATCCTATCTTCTCTATAATACCTATTTCATTCCCTATACATGTATCACTTTGTGTGTGTATGTGGGGGGGTGGTACTGGGGATTGAACCCAGGGGTATTCTACCTCCAAGCTACATTCCCCAGCCCTTTCTATTTTTTGTTCAGAAATAGGGTCTTGCTAGGTTGCTGAGAGTCTTGCTAAATTGCTGAGGCTGTCCTCAAATCTACAATCTTCCTGTCTCAGCCTCTCAAGTACTGGGATTACAGGCACATGTATCACTTTTAATTTAGGACTTATCTTGACCACTTTTCATTTGACTACTAAATAACTGGCTGACTCAGTTACAAATCTTTTAATATCTTATAAGCAAAACAAAATATGACTCAGCAGCATCAAAACTCACTGTGAACTCAAGGTGAACAAAACATGCACAATGTCCAAGAGCAGGGCCTCTCCACTCAGGCCCATGGTCCCATCCTGCCAGTCCAACATAGCAAGTGCCCCCTGACACAGGAATAAGAGAGCTGACCCAGGGACGTCAGCACAACAGAGACGCCTGCAACTGTTCATGAACCACTGGGGGATGCGGGTGCAGTCTACTGAACAGAGAAGCACACTGCTAATCTGGAAAAAACATAACAGAAGTAATACATATAAAGCTTTAAAACTTTTCAAGAGATACTTCAAAATACAAATTCAAAAACCTCCTTCCCCTGAAACATTCCAGGAAAAACAACAACTAAACTTAAAGATAAAATAGCCACAAATATTAAAATTATCATATTAATATTGAAAGGAAAAAATTAAAACTAAGCATATGAATCATTTTGCTGGTTTGAATGTACTGGTAGAACACAACACATTGCCACCTGCAGGTAGATAAGCTTAATGCTTTTTTTTTTTTTTTTTTTGCGGTGCTGGGGATTGAACTCTGAGGCATTCTACCTCCAAGCTACACCCCCAGCCCTATTTTTTATTCTTTATTTTGAAACTGAGTCTCACTAAATTGCGGAGTGCCTCACTAGGTAGCTGAGGCTGGCCGCGAACCCGGATCCTCTGGTCTCAGCCTCCCGAATGCTGGGATTACAAGCGTGCACCACCACACCCGGCTTGAGCGTAATGCTTTTTAGAGGTGATCTGAGAAACACTTTTTTATATTTTATCAAGCAATCATTACATTATGTGATCTCATACAATAGTATACCTATATTTTGCATAAGTCTAATTAAGAAGGCAAAATGAGTTTCTAGATAATATGGAAAGGAAAAAACTGCTAGCAGTAAAAACAAGGACTGTGGTCTAAGTTATCAAAAATACTTTCCACATAGGCGTTGGGAATATATCCCAGTGGTAGATCATATGCTTAGCAAGCAAAAGAAACTGAGTTAGTCTCCAGCACCAATCACATGCACACATGTGTACATGCGTACACACACACACACACACGGATCAACTTATGCATAATATACATATATGTATACACACACTTACATACATATATATATACACACACATACTTACAGATCGATTTATGTATAAAGTATGTGTATGTGTGTATATATATGTGTGTGTATACATATTTCTGTATATCATTATATACATATATATGCATATAATGTTGATATTAATTATCTTTGTGAGACAAATTTAGAAGTAACTATTGTTATTATTTATTTTTGCTTTATCTGATTTATTTTTTGCAGTACTGGGGATTGAACTCAGGGGCATTCTACCTCCAAGCTATACCCTTAGCCCTATTTTTAATTCTTTATTTGGAAACAGGGTCTCACTAAATTGCCGAAGGCCTCACTAAGTAGCTGAGGCTGGCCGCAAACCTGCGATCCTCCTATCTCAGCCTCCCAAGTACTGGGATTACAAGTGTGCACCACTATACCCAGCTTTTCATCTGATTTTTTAAACTGTCCCTATTATAAAAGAAAAGGGTCAGCTGGCCATGGTAACCTGCACTTGAAATCCCAGTACTTGGGAGGCTAAGACAAGAGGACTGCAGGTTCACTGTTAGCCTCAAGCTACTTAGTGAGGCCCAACCTAGTGAGACCCTGTTTCTTTCTTTTTTTTTTTGCAGTACTGGGGATGGAACCCGGGGGCATTCTACCTCCAAGCTACAGCCACAGCCCTATTTTTTATTCTTTATTTTGAAACAGGGTCTCATTAAGTTGTGGAGGGCCTCACTAAGCAGCTAAGGCTGGCCGTGAACCCAGATCCTCCAGTCTCAGCCTCCCAAATGCTGGGATTACAAGTGTAGGCCACCACACCCAACTGAGACCTTGTTTCAAAATAAAGAATAAAAAACAGAGCTGCAGGTGTAGCTCAGAGGTAGAACATGCCTGAGTTCAATCCCTAGTACCACAAAATAAATACATATATACAAGAAAAGAGTCATCAGAAAGATCCAGTCTATGCAAAAAAAAAAAAAAAAAAAAAAAAAAATTCAATTTCATTTTTAAAATATCTTTTAGATGGGTGTGGTGGCATACACTTGTAATCCCAGTACTTGGGAAGCTGAGACCAGAGGATCTGGGTTCGCAGCCACACTCCGATACTTAGTGAGGCTCTCCACAACTTAATGAGACCCTGTTTCAAAATAAGGAATAAAAAATAGGGCTGGGGATATAGCTGGGGATGTAGCTCAGAGGTAGAATATACCTGGGTTCAATCCCCAGTTGCAAAAACAAAAAATCTTTTAGGATTAGGAATGTAGCTCACTGGCAGAGCCCTTGCCTAGCATATTTGTAGCTCTGGGTTGAATCCCTAGCACTTTCAAAAAGTAAATTAAATTAAAAATAAATTTAAACGTGTCTAGCTCAGTAAAGCACAATTCTTTTTCCATTTGTTTGGGGGTTTGGGGTTTTTTTGGGGGGGAGGGGGCTTTTTTGTTTATTTGTTTGTTTGTAATGCTGGAGACTGAACCCAGGGCCTGGCATCTGCTAGGCAAGTGCTCTATCACTGACCTACATTCCCAGCCCTTCAATAAAGTACAATTCTAAAAAGGAGATGATGTACTTACCAACTCAGGAGTCTTTTCAGTTGGATGAAACATAGTCTTAATAAAAAGAATAACACCTAATCCAGATGTACTCTGAATAGTCTGTAACAGGTCATCTATTCAGCAAAAAAGCAGAAGGATATGCATTAAATGACAAAGATACCAGTGCAGTAGAAAGAGTGCCTGGAAGTCAGACATTCTTGGGTATAGTTTCTAGCTTGACCACTTCAGAGGTGAGTGGGTCTTAGACAAGTTATTTAACCTTCTAGGAACTCATTTTCTCTTCTGTAAGAATGGGAAATATAACTTCTACCTGACACACTTGTAAGGTTTGAAAGAACAATGAACATACAAGTTTTTAAGACTACCACACAGAACCTCAATAAATGTGATTCCTTCCTCTCTCCTCTAGCATCCACTCTTCCTCTCCAAGCAATACCACCTGTCCCCTCCTCTCTACCAGTGCCTCTGTATACCAACCCCACATACATACTTTTTCTTATAGAAATTTCAGGGCTTATGAAAATAGCCTGTATCAATCATAATCACAAACTTTGCTATCCTTGCCACTGTACTCAAAGCAACCAAACAATTCTGATTCAATATCTTTTTTGATTTACTATTAGCCTCTGATGTTGTGGTGATTATTCAACCCCAGGGTAGGACATATGACAGACACTATAAATTGCCTAGTAAATATCCACTCTGCCCTTCATCCTTGATATCAAAACTGATTTGGGGGCAGCCACATGTCCAGCCAAAGGCAGGATACTTGTCTCTTCAATATTCTTTGCAACTAAAAGTAGCCAGGGAGGGTTCAGGCTAATGGAATATAAGTTCATTTGGTACTTTTCTTTTTCCTGATTACAGGTAAAGATGCAACTGGTTCTTCTCCTTCCTATCTTAAACACAGACATGAAGTCTGAAGCTACAGCAGACATATGATAAACATGAGGCAACAAGTACATGGGTGAAAGTCAACATGCCAGAACAGAAAGGCAGATAATATCTGGGTCCTATATGGCCTACAGCAGTTCTGGATCACCTACCATTGGAAATCTTGTTGTATGGGAACAGAGGAGGCACATTTGCTTAAGTCCTAGAAGTTCGGTTTTCTGTTACTTGCAGCTAAACATTTTATGGAAACATGAGGTTTTGAAATCCTGGAGAAGAATAGCATGTCTCCTTAGCAGCTTCTTACAGTGTGGTTTTCAGTTTCTGTAATGTTAGCAATTGTTGATACTTAATGCTGCCCAATATCAAACCACTGGAGGCTTAAAATGGTGATTGTTAAATCATTTCATTTTATTTTATTAGTTGAAGTACTTTTATTAATTTATATTTTTATTTTTTTAATTTTTTTTCTGGTACTGGGATTAAGCCCAGGGGTATTCTACCTCCAAGCTACACCACCAGCCCTTTTTATTTTAAAACAGGGTCTCACTAAGTTGCTAAGTTGCTGAGGCTAGCCTGGAACCTGCAATCCTCCTGTTTCAGCCTCCCAAGTACTGGGATTACAGGCATGGGTCACCACATGTGGCTTGAAATACTTTTTATAAAGAGATATTTGCTCTCATCTATTTGGTTCCTAACAGTTCACATGAAAGAGTGACATATGAGATATAAGAAGTAATACTGTCCAGGCCCACAATCAAAAACTATTTGTCATTATTGGAAGAGAGCTCTTGCTGCCAAGGAAAAATATATGAGTTGCACTAATCTTTCTAGATCTCCCCTCTGAATTTGGAAATATCTTCTAAATAATTTTCTTTGTTAGGTTTTCTTCTTTGTAACACACACACACATACACACACTCACACGCACCCACACAAGTCCTTCAACATTATCCCTTGCTGAACTGGTACATTTGAAAGAAAAAGGCATTAAAACCATATAAACTAGGGCCTTTCCCCACTTTTATAGACTGCAACAGAAATTCTACATCTATTTCATACCGTTATTATGAAAAGTGGATTGACACTCAATTATAACCACCATTTATATGCTTCACACTTACCATCACTTAAAAACCTGGTGAAAATACTCAGCAAGTCACACATACTTTGCCATATGGGAGAACTGGGAGACTTCCAAAGATTTCCCTGGAAACCTTGTACTTTTTGTACCAATGTCATTGAAACTCTAATGCCTACCAACAAGTCATTCATCAACTGTGTTTGAACAATATGATTTCCAGCAAACTTCCTACAAAGAAGAAAAGACATTACAAAAGGAAAGTCAAATAAAAGTGTGACTATTTCTACCTTTCTATCCCTCTCTAAAATAAAGATACTCCTGAATCAAAGGGACAAAACCAATTTTAGTTATGGTAGACAGTTATGCCTCTATCTCCCATTTGCATAAACATTCCAACTACACAGACATTTATTGCAAATTTCCAACACTCTTACCTCAACAGGTCCCTCTTTCTTAGCCAGTAACTAACCTTATTTCCTATTTTAGGGCAAAGATAAGAAATTAAGAAAAAAACAAAAATCAAGATGCATGACGTAACTTACAAACTTAAGTACTCAATCTTGATAAGCTTTTTCAACTGGTTTCCAACATGCCAGGCTCTCCTAGATTTTCTACCTCACCATTACTCCTTCTCAGATACCATGTCCTTTCTCCCTAACCATTTTTTGGCGGAAGGCAGAGTGCTGAGGATTGAACTCATGGCCTCAAACATGTTAAACAGGCACTCTAGCACTGAGCTATATTATTCCTAGCCCTCCCTAATTTCTCTTTGTCAGAGCACCCCTTAGTTGCCTTCATGTATGTGTATGGGGTGGGGGGTAACTGGAGATTAAAACCAGGTGCATTCTGGCTCTGAGCTATACCCCCAGCCCTATTTTTTTTTTTTTTTTTTTTTTTTGGTGGTACTGGGGATGGGGTCCAGTGGGATTTACCTCCAAGCTACACCCCTAGCCCTATTTTTTATTCTTTATTTTGAAACTGGGTCTCACTAAGTTGCGGAGGACCTCACTAAGTAGCTGAGGCTGGCCTCGAACCCAGATCCTCCTGTCTCAGCCTCCCAAGTACTGGGATTACAAGCATACACCACCACGCCCAGCCTCCTATTTTATTTTTTATATTGAAACAGGGCTAAGTTGCTGAGGGCCTCACTAAATTGCTACAGTTGGCCTCCAACCTGTGATCCTCCTGTCTCAGCCTCCCAAGTACTGGAATTATAAGCATGTGCCACCATTCCTAACCTACTGAAAAGTTTTAAGAATTCAAATAGTCCATATGTTTTGTTTGTTTTAGTTTCGTTTGTTTTGGTACCAGGGATTAAACCCAAGAGCATTCTATCTCCAAGCTATACCCCAGCCCTTTTCATTTTTTTGAAACAGGGTCTTACTAAGTTGCTGAGGCTGGCTTCAAACCTTTCATCCTCCTGTCTCAGTCTCCCAAGTACTGAGATTATAGGCATGTGCCACCACACTTGGCTTAGAAATAGAGACAGATAAAGATAAGAAAACTTCAAAAAAAGGACAACTACTATATGTCACAGAGATAACATAGGAAACTTCACCCATGAAATAAGAACAAGATACTATGAAAAAGGGCCACTCAAAGGATAGAGCTAAGCTCCTCCCTTTCTCTTTTATTCTCATAACTTATTTGATCTTTTAAAATTAAATATCAAATCTCTAAAAAATAAATTTAATAATTAGTTCTAATATTAGTGGAGATAGATAAAAACAACACATTCTAAGACCTTTTTGAAAATGTTCTTTGTACAGAGAGAATGCACAACTGCAGGTATGCACATATACACACAAGTATGAAAACATAGCACTTGCCTATTTTCTTCTAGGATTTCAATTAAACTCTTCTGCAGAAATTGAAGTACTGAAACAAAAGAATATAATCACAAACCAGAACTTAAAACTGAAAAACTTCAACTTTAGTACAAGAAAACATTAAAATCAGTTATATAAAGTGATGTCATAAAAGAAAAGTGAAAATTTAAAAAGGAGCCTAATATACTTTAGTGATCTTTACCTACTACCAAGAAATATAAAAAAGCCAGTCCCCAAATGGCCCACATGAGCAACAAAATAACCCAAAAACAAAACAAAATAGGACTTACCATGTTTAAGCAAATTATTAATACTTGATCTACCTGTAGGGAAAAAAATAACACTGGTAAGGAGTTTTACAAAAATTAATTTCATTTAAAAATGATGTAATATCAGGCATAGACAGAAAGAAGACTATAAAAATGCAGGCTTACCCAAGTTAAAATTCTCCATAGAGGAAGATATATTGTCAATTACTTTCCTATAAGAATATAGATCAGTAGTATTCAATTCTTCTTGAAGATGGGAAGTAAAACTGTGTAGAGCCTCAGTTTGAAAAAATTCTGGTAAGCCATTTAGTGAGCTAGGAAAAAAAAAAAAAAATTAAAATTCTGGTAACTTTGTACCAGCAGAAGACATGGGGAAGGAGGAGAGAATCATACAAATGTAAGAACATTAAACTAAACTTTCAAAATACAGTACCATCACTGGAATTCCCCAGTCTATAATGTCTCATCTGCTCTCCCAGGTTTCATCTTGCTTCCCTCTCACACCCAAGATTATTCTCAACAGAGAAGACAGACTGATAATTATAAAACACGTACAGTTCTCCCTCAAAATCCATGGGGGATTGGCTCCAGGATCCCCCACAAATACCAAAATCCCAGGAAGTTCAAGTCTCTTATATAAAATGGCATCATAGAGCCAGGCGTGGTTACACACACTTGTAATCTGGTACTTGGGAGGCTGAAACTGGAGGATCCAGGTTCATAGCCAGCCTCAGCTACTTAGTGAGGCTCTCTGCAATTTAGTGAGACCCTGTTTCAAAATAAAGAATAAATATAGGACTGGGGGTGTAACTCAGAGGTAGAAGGCCCCTGGGTTCAATCCTCAGTACCGCCAAAAAAAAAAAAAAGGCATCACAGTATTTGCATATTACATGTACATATTCTTCTGTATACGTTAAATCACATCTAGATTTCTTAAAATACCCAGTATAACAGAATGCTATGTAAATAATTGTTATACTGAATTGTTTGGGGAATAATAACAAGGAAAATAAGTCTGTACATGTTTCATATAGATGCAATTATTCAAATATTTTTGATCCGTGGTGGTTGAATGCAGAACCCATGGATATGCAGAGCTGACTTTCTGCCTAAAGCCTCCAACATCTTCCACATACATGCATACCAACAGTTCACAATGACCTACAAGACCCTATGCAATCTGCTCCCCCCATTAGCTATCTGACTTCATCTCAATCCTTGGTCACCTAGCTCTAGCAACATGGTCTTCTTCTGTTGTGACAACATACCAAACTCTGCTCTTGTTTCCTCCACCCAGAACAATCTTCCCTCAAATACCCAAAAATCATTGCCTCAACTCTTGAGGATCAATCTCAAATATCACCTAACCACATCTGAGCAAAGCTACCTGAAGTGACCAGAATATTTTAAACCAACACACACACCACCCCTGTAGCTCCTATCCCTAGCCCCTGCCACACTCTGATTCATTTTTCTCCACAACTCTCATGCCATCTAACATCCTCCATGTTATTTATTTATTTTGTCTATTTTCTATCTTCCCCCTGGAATGTAACCTAATTCTAGATTATTTTATTCATTATATCCCTAAGTCCTGGAAGGGTACATGAGACATAACAGGCAGTTAATGACAATTTACTGAATGGATAAACATGTCAATTTTACCTCAATTAATCTAAATCAAAAGCAACAGGTTTTTTCTTTTTTCTTTTTTTTTTTTTATTTGACTGAATAGTTCAAAGTTTCTCTGGATGAAAAAAAAAAAAACCTCAAAAATTGGAATATTCTCAAGAGTCAATAAAGAGGTAATTTACTCTTTTATGTAATTAAACCACAGTATCAAATTACAATAAATAAAGTTGCCATGTTGGCACATCAACAAATATACCCAAGTCTAAAATCAATCAAAAACATGTATACTGAGGAACATATAACACAAAAAGGCAGCACTCCAAATATGTGGGGAAAGATGGATTATTCAACAGTTTGGGGATAAGTAGCTTATATTATGAAAAAGAAAACTAAGTTGGATCACTACCTCTCCCTACAACTCAAGACTTAATTCTAGATGGATTTAAAAATTGAACAAAAAAAACTATAAGACAAGCAAATAATTTTTAATAATGTTCTGTTAGATAAAATATACACAAGCAGGGCACGAAATTCAGAAATCTATACAAAAAAAGCAATAGTAGGGTTGACAAAAATATTTTTTAAATTTTTATAAGGAGATACCATGAACAAAGTTTAAAGTAAGGAAATATATTTGCATGTATGCACACCTGTAATCTCAGTACTTGAGAGATTTAGGAGGATCACAGGTTCAAGACCAACCTCAGTAACTTAGCAAGACTCTCAGCAACCCAGTAACAACCCATTTCAAAACAAAAAAATTTTAAAAAGGGCAGGAAGTACAGGTGGGAAGTAGAATGCTTCTGGGTTCAATCCCCGGTACCACACACATACACAAAAAAAAATCCCAATATTTGGGAGTCTGAGATAGGAGGATCCCAAATTTAAGGCCAGCCTGGGCAGCCTGATTTCAAACTAAAACATAAAGCCAGGTATGATGGCTCTCACCTATAATCCCAGTACTTGGGAGGCTGAGAAAGGAGGATTGCAGGACAGCCTCAGCAAGTAGTGATATTCTCATCAACCTAGGGAGATCCTGTTTCAAAATAAAAATAAAAAATAGGGCTGGGGGTGCAGATCGGAGGTAGAACACCTCTGAGTTCAATCCCCAGTACCACAAAAAAAAAAAAAATCCTAAAACATAAAAAGAGTACAGTGGAGCCAGGCATGGCGGCGCACGCTTGTAATCCCAGCATTCGGGAGGCAGAGACCTGAGGATCCGGGTTCGCGGCCAGCCTCAGCTAACTAGTGAGGCACTCCACAACTTAGTGAGACTCGGTTTCAAAATAAAGAATAAAAAATAGGGCTGGGGGTATAGCTCGGAGGTAGAATGCCTCTGAGTTCAATCCCCAGTACTGGGAAGAAAAAAAAAAAAAAGAGCACAGTGGTAGAATGCCCCTGTGTTCAATCCTCAGTACCACACATACACATACAAAAAGTACTAAATATATGATTAATAAAGTATCAAACTCCATGCATTAAAAATGCTCAGTTACATAAGTAATCTGGGAAATGCAAATTATAACAAGATAGCATCTCTTATCTCCAGACATTAAAAGATTTAAAGATTGATATTAATCAGTGCTGGAAACATATGAAGAAACAGGTACTCTCATTCACTGTTGAATGAAGTGCAAACTGGATAATCTTTGTGGGAGTAAAATTTAACAATAGCCACAAAGTGCCAGGCATGGTGATGCACACCTATAATCCCAGTACTTAGGAAGCTGAGACAAAAGGATTATAGATTCAAGGCGAATATTGGCAATTTAGCAAGACCCTCTTTCAAAATAAAAAACAAAGTAGGGCTGAAGTTCTAGCTCAGAGGTAGAATGCCCCTGGGTTGAATCCCCAGTATCAAAAAATAAAAAATTCAACAGGCATGACTTTCAGTACACAAATTCCACTTCTACAAATTCTCTTAAATAAATACACATACATAATTATATACCTAATCAAGAATATCAGTGCAACATTGTTGGAATA
Organism: Graphiurus murinus; assembly: GCA_004027655.1. Classification (NCBI taxonomy): domain Eukaryota; kingdom Metazoa; phylum Chordata; class Mammalia; order Rodentia; family Gliridae; genus Graphiurus; species Graphiurus murinus. The sequence goes on from PVLC010009809.1 coordinate 12,245, forward strand.
AAGAAAGGCCAGCAACTTAGTAAGGCCCTGTCTCAAAATAAAAAATAAAAAGGGTTGGGAGTATAGCTCAGAGGTATAATGCTCCTAGGTTCAATCACCAGCACCCCCTCCCCCCAAAAAAGGTTAAAAATAAATTTTATGTGTTTTTTATCACAATTAAAAAAATAATAATAATAGCCAGGCATGGTGGTGCACGCTTGTAATCCCAGCATTCGGGAGGCTGAGACCGGAGGATCCGGGTTGAAGGCCAGCCTCAGCTACCTAGTGAGGCAATCTGAAACTTAGTGAGACTCGGTTTCAAAATAAAGAATAAAAAATAGGACTGGGGGTATAGCTCGGAGGTAGAATGCCCCTGAGTTCAATCCCCAGTACCGCAAAAAAAAAAAAAATAAAATAAAATAATAATAATAATAATAATAATAATAATAATAATAATAATAGCCAGGCATGGTGGTGCACGCTTATAATCCCAGCATTTGGGAGGCTGAGACCGGAGGATCCGGGTTCGGGGCCAGCCTCAGCTACTTAGTGAAGCACTCTGCAACTTAGTGAGACCCTGTTTCAAAAAATAAAGAATAAAAAAATAGGGCTGAGGGTATAGCTCAGAGGTAGAATGCCACTGAGTTCAATCCCTAGTACTGCAAAAAAATAAATAAATAAGTAATAATAATAAAGACTGTACTATCTACATACCTGTAATCCAGTGACTAGGGAGGCTAAGGCAGAAGTATCCCAAATTAGAGACCAGTCTGGGCAACTTAGCAAAACCCTGCCTAAATTTTTAAAAAAGGGCTGGGATGTAGCTCAATGATGGAACACTTCTGGGTTCAATCTCTATCTCCTAAAACATTGTTCAGTGAAAAAACAAACTCTAGAACATTGTCCAGAATATAATCCCACCTAGATACCAAAATGTTAAGTGACAATGTTTACTAAGGAAAATGAAATAGGTCATAAATAGTGAAATGCAAGCCTTACTTTTTATTTTGTGTACTTCTACAATGCTTGAAGTTTTTACATCAAGCATATAATCCTGTATTGTGTCTGAAACAGATGAGACAAATGGAGACAAAAAGCAAGATAAGAGATTTAAACATAAATGTAAATGGACTAAATCAAGAATCAGCAAATTAAGGCCCACAGATCAAAGCCCATTGTCTGTCTGTTAAGGTCTGTGATTAAGAAGGTTTTGTACAGTTCTTTGCTTTTATATTTTGTGGGGGATGGGGCTTACTGGGGATTGAACCTAGGGCTGTTCTACCTCTGAGTTACATCTTCAGCCCTTCATATTTTATTTTGAAACATAGTCTCACTAAGTTGCTGAGGGCCTTGATAAGTTGATGAGGCTGGCTGTGAACCTACAATCATCCTGTCTCAGCCTCCCAAGAACTGGGGTTACAAGGATGTGCCACCTCACCTGGCTTTATTTTTTATTTTGAAACATGATCTCACTAAGTTACTGAAGGCCTCCCTAAGTTGCTGGAACTGGTCTTGAACTTGAGATCCTCCAGTCTCAGCTTCCCAAGTACTAGTATTACAGGAGCATGCAACTATGCCCAACCGGCTTTTTACATTTTTAAAGCGGAGAGAGAGAAAATATGAGTGAAAAAAAAATTTTTTTTGATGGTACTGGGGGTTGAACCCATAGGAATTCTATCTTTGAGCTATACCTCCAGCTTGATTTTAATTTTTATTTGGAAACAGAGTCTTGCTAGCTTGGTGAAAGTCTCACTACTTGCTGAGGCTATCTTCAAATCTTCCTGTCTCAGCCTCCTAAGTACTGGGATCACAGGCATGCACCATCACTCATGGCCATGAGTGAAATTTCTAATGATATTATTTCAGTTCAGTTTTGTCAAAAGAGGGAAAGAACTTTGGTTACTTTTTATAGCACCCAACTTCTTTCCTTTTTTTCCTTACCTTGCCAATACTTTCTTCAAGGGATTCTTTAGACTCAGGGAAAAATAAATGCCTGTCAAAATATCCAAACAACTCTGAATAGTGGGATCACACACACCATCTTTATCTACTTTCTCCAGTAGAGGCACAATCTATAATTCAAAAAAATGCAAAGTTATTTTTCTATTATCAAGTACAGCAAAGTAATATGACTACAAATACTCTTAAGTCTCAATTACACTGTAAAATGTTTTCCAACTATTAAAGATAATGATTTGAATACCTATTTGGTATTTATTAGCCTTTTTAACCCATTCCCCTAACTCCTTCTTTATCCTCCTGACTCACATCCTTTGAGAATCACAGACCTATTAATCTGTTATCAGTTCAAGGTAGAAAATCTATAGCACTCTTAAAAACTATTAATATATTTGATGGCTTTCTGAAAAATATTACACAAGCTCAAATCGTAAATTCAAATGTTGAAATACTAATAAGGACAATTTTTTATTTTAAAGTAACTTTTAAACATGCCTACTGAAAAGTTTTTTGTTGTTTTTTATGATTCTGGGGATTGAACCCAGGGGCATTCTATCTCTGAGCTGCACCCCCAGCACTACTTTATTTTTATTTTGAAACAGGGTCTCACAAGGTTGATGAAAGTCTCACTACTTCCTGAGGTTGTCCTCCAACCAGCAATCCTCCTGTCTCAGCCTCCCAAGTACTGGGATTATAAGTATGCACCACCATTCCCAGCCTACTGAAAAGTTTTAAGGATTCAAATTAATAGAAATAATTTTTAAAAAGTTATCTCCACAAAAAAAGGTATGACCTATCCTACCTATTTATAGCTCTAAATATGGTGGATGCCTGAATATGGCTTCTACTGCTGCTGTGAATAAATGCACATTATACAATGAACAAAAAAGGGGAAAAAAAAAAAACTTATTCTTTAGTGATAAACTGGTATTATATAATTGAAGCCAAAAATTGTCAATTAGTTTTAAAAATTCCTAACAGCATGATAATCCTACAGATACAGTCATGAATAACAATTGTCTTACCTGTTTAACATAATGGATTTGTGACACTCCATCTGTGAGTTGTACGCAATGCAACAGCAAAGAAGCTAGATTTTTCCCTTCACCATCAGCAAAAGCTACATAATACACACACACACACAAAAAATAAATAAATTTCAATGATTTTTTAAGTTATAAGAATCAAGCCGAGCTTAGTAGGAAGACAAATTTAAAAAAAAAAAAAACAAAACATTTCATACCCAAAATTGGGTATAAAAAACAGAAAAAGTGAATAGAAAGAATTGGAACGTTATGGGCTACGAGGCCCCAGAGATTAAAATATTCTGTGGCAAACTAGAACAGCAATAAGTAAAATCAGACAGAAATCACCTACATCTCAAAGTTTCAAGGTCCTGATGACAAAGGGTCAACGCAGTAACTTGCATTTCTCGTTTTTTCTTTACACCCATTTTAAACAGAATTAACAGCAATCACTGCAAGAAAAAAAAAGTTTAAGGCATTGTCCACTGGAGGATTTCTCAAACTTAACAAAACTGACATTTTGGGCAAGACAATTCCAGCTCCCTCCCCTGAACACAGTTGGGACAACCAAAAAATGTCTCCTAACTTTACCAAATGTCCCCTAGGCAAAGAATTACTAATCTAAGGGTTTCTGCTTTTAAAAACTTTTTTTTAAGTTCAAGAAGGGTCTATTATTGTCTAAAGTTACTTTTAAATAGTCTCTGTATTTTGCAATACAAGGAGCTTTCATCTTTATAAAAACAAAACAAAAAAAGCAGTCTTTCCAAAAATAAATTATGCCAAACTAGCCTCAGTGACTTTGTTAGACTGAAGGATCAGAAGGTGCAGTTGGGTCTTGATTTCTGTTAAGTTTTTGATAAAGGAAACTTTTACATACTGTCCCTGCAAGTTTGCTCTTACTTTCCAGATCAATGGACTCATAATGGGCTAAAGAATCCTATTCAAAGACTGTACACTAATAATTCCATGCCACCCAGAAAGAAGTCACTAGGGAAATGCTATAAAGCTCAGTAGTTATCATTTGCAGTGTTTATGATTGCAAACATTACAAGACATCACACAACACTTTTATAAATGGCATAAAACTGGGAGGATTATATTGGATGAGGGAATCCACTCAATAAACTGTAAATGAGCAAAATGAAGCTTACCAAGATGAAAGAGAATTAAATGTAATATGATGCATTTAAGTTAGAAAATTAGAAACAAAATCCCACACACCACAGGGAATACAGGCCAGGAACCAGAAGGAGGTGAAATGTGACTTTTTTTTTTTAATGGTACTAGGGATTGAACCCAGAGGCATTCTAACTCTGAACTAACCCCCAGCCTGATTTTATTTCTTATTTTGAAACAGGGTCTCACTGGGTTGCTGAAAGCCTAAGTTGCCAAGGCTGGCTTTGAACCTACAATCCTCCTGTCTCAGCCTCCCATGTACTGGGATTACAAGGGTGCACCGCCCCTGCTCCCTGGGGCAAAATGTGACTTTTAACAGCTCAGTATGTGAGCCAATAGCCAAAAGCCACATCAGAAGTTGGCCAGTTCAAGGGAGTGCATAATTCCTAACATCCACCTGGGTGATATGACATGTAGTACACTATGTATGGGGATGGTAGCATTCCCCAAGGAGCCACAACAAGTACAAAGCTTCCAAGGGCAACGAGATTTCTGAAGGGCCTGGAGTACCTCCTTCAGAAAACAGCACTGTTAATCAAAAGTGACTGGCCTGGAGAAAAGACAGAACATGTGCCCTAAAATAGCTGCTGGACCACTCTGGAGAAAAAGCCAATGGATTTCTTGTCTTTAGCTAAAGGATTAGTAAAAGTCAGTGCAAACTTCAGAGAAACAGATTCGAGTCAAAGGAAGAATTCCATAGCTCAACTAAGGAGTAGGCTACTTCTTAAACAGAATTTCCCGATCTGAGAATATACAAATAAATTCTGACAACAATTTCTCCTGGACTCCTAACACAGCCTTGAAACCTGTCTTCTCATTTCTACCCTTTCGTCCAAAAAGTCCATTCTCTTCCGTCATCAAAGAAGTCTTTTTTAAATACTCATCAAATCTAATTACTCTCTTTCTTAAAACTTTCCAAGGGCTTCCAATTAGAATAAAATCTAAACTTGAGACTTAGCCTTCAAACCCCTAAATAATCTGGTTCTGGCTTCCTCTGCTATTCACCTCAAATTGGTCTACTCTTTTTTTTTTTTTTTTTTTTTTTTGGTACTGGGGACTGAACTCAGGGGCATTCTACCTCCGAGCTATACCCCCAGCCGTATTTTTTCTTTTTCTTTTTTTTTATTCTTTATTTTGAAACCAAGTCTCACTAAGTTGCGGAGTGCCTCAAGGTAGCTGAGGCTGGCCGCGAACCCCGATCCTCCGGACTCAGCCTCCCAAATGCTGGGATTACAAGCGTGCGCCACCACGCCCGGCTAAATTGGTCTACTCTTGACAGCCTCAAGGGGGCTTTGCACTTTCTGAACTGCCTTTTAATGTTCGTTCTAAGACATCTTTGCAAGGTCAGCTTCTTACCATCCAGGCTTCTGCTTGAAAAACCAACTTCTAAGGAAAGGCAAGAGAAAGGATATATATGCCTTTAGAAAGATGGACTACCTAGGATCTAAAGTGCCTTCGATAGCTAAGTGACAGGCTAATCCTGACACTAAAAAACATATGGGGCCATTTGGGAAGAAATCAATACAGTAATGGCAGGTGAGCAACCACTTAGTCAAAAAATGTTATTAAAATAGACATGGCTAGAAAGGCATTGACAAAGAAGGTATTTGAAAAGTGCTATGATTAGAGAAATAATTGAGGCTCCTTTCCTATCAAAGTGATCAGCGTACAAGTGAGAAGGGACTGTAGAGAGGAACTAGGGAGACAATTCTCTGGTGGATGGTGAGCAAGTTTGCAACAGAATTTGATCCTGGGACCCTCAGGACTAGACTAGGCTTGCTGATTATGCGTGCTCAAAGGATTTCTAAATGCGTGTCCTGATAAACTGGTCCTCCCTTGTCCACCCTTGCTTAAGCGGCCAGAAGGTGCCCAGAAGATTGCACTCGTGGGTCCCACTTACTGCTTCCCTTCTGATCACTGTTTCCCTCCCATCTACACCCTTCCGACTCCCACAAACGTTTTCTGGGAGATTTCCTTCCGAACCACGTGGAGCGCGAGGAATGACAGGTGAAAAACGAGGTTAAAGGGCTGTCTCCATGGAGACCCAAGCGACCGGAAATCAGTGTCACAACCGCCAAGTTCTAGCGATTCTACAGATGTGAACCGGAGTGACTAGAAATCCAGCCCGGCCGAGCGATGAAGAGTCCCGCGCTACCGCGGGTCTGGCAGACAGGACGCCAGGGAGCCAAACCTCGCGCCCGTGGGCGTCTCGGAGATCGCAGCCGTCTGGAAGGTTCCCGGAAGTAGGTCTAGTCTACCGCGTCTCCACAACTCGCAGCGTGGTCGGCGGTCCACTACCGGGTCGAGGAGGAGGGAGGCAGCCTCGAGACCTGGAGGAGGAATCATCGCGAGAGCATCTCCTCCAATCAAGAGTTCGGGGCCGTGACGTCACGGATGGGGCGGTAGCGAGCGTATTTGTTTAAACAGGGACGGTGAACTCGGTGCAGAGCTTTTCTTAGGGCGTGCAGGCGGGTGGAATCGCTGGTGTCTGCGCTACCTAGTGCACTTCTGGGTGGTCTCGGCTGTGACTGCCACTCCTATGGGTGTTAGGGAGCTCCTTTATCTCCATCCCTACCTTCTACCCTTTTCCCATTCATTTTCACCAGCGCAGAAACTGGGTGAAAACTACCTTCCGGCGGCTGGAACAAGGAAGCCAACGACTTTAGAGACTGCGAGAAGGGTAGGGGCTGGGATAAGGATTGAACCGAAACCACGAGAAGAATTTGGGCAAATATGAGAAGTGCTGGAATGAAAAGTGTATTTTTTCATTCAGCAACTTATTAAGGAGTCTATTATCCGAGCGTTGTCAAGCGCTGGCCTTGGAAGTTGTCCCTAAAGGATATATTATGCAGTTCATACTATTTCTCACATGATTCAGTACTTTAAAAAATAGCCGGGCGTGGTGGCGCACGCTTGTAATCCCAGCATTCGGGAGGCTGAGACCGGAGGATCCGGGTTCGCGGCCAGCCTCAGCTACCTAGTAAGGCACTCCACAACTTAGTGAGACTCGGTTTCAAAATAAAGAATAAAAAATAGGGCTGGGGGTGTAGCTCGGAGGTAGAATGCCCCTGAGTTCAATCCCCAGTACCGAAAAAAATAATAATAATAATAATAACAACTTGAGTGCCAAACACTGCACTGGGAGGGGGGCACGAGCAAAACCACGATGCTGTCTTGAGCATTAAATGGGGGAAATACTGAAAAACATTCCAGGAGCCTACACCTTTACTCAGATTGACGCCTTTAAGCTTTTAATCATAACTTCTTTGTATTTTATATCACCTTGCCTTATTTTTCCTTGTAGTTTTGCCACATGTGTTATATATTAATAAATATTTTGTTTTGTTTGATTTTGAGCTTCATGGAGATGTGTATGCTCCAGCAGTTTGCTTCTTTCGGTGTTGCTTTGGGGATTCACCCACATAAAATCGGTGGCTGTAGTTCTTTGATTCACTGTTGTGTAGCATCCCACTGTTTAAAGTACTGTATTACATTTACCTGTCCATTCTAGTACATCTGGACATTGGATTATTTCCAGCTTTTATTCTAACAATACTTCTGGGAACTATCTTATGTATATCAACTGAGGAGTGTGTGCAGAACTTTCTCTACTACAATAATTTTTTTCTAATATTTTTGTGACGATTACTGATAGTAAGAAGTACATTGTACTTTAGAACCAAGTACATGTAAGTACTCACACATAGATAACTGAAACAAAAATTTATTGAAATATTTGTTACTCTGTGGAAGTGCTAAAATTTTATTATTTCTTTTTAATTATAAAATACACAATGAAATTTTCATTTTAACCATTTTATGTGTGCGTGCTTAATGTATGTTCCAGGTCCACTGGAATTATCGCATAACTCAGTGGGTCCCAACCCTTTGTTGTTGTTCTGACGAAACTATTTGAAGATAAGAAGCAGACATTGTGACTTTACGACCCACAAAATGGGAAGGAGGCAAACATAATAAACATATATTTTAGTTAAAAGGTAGTGACTGCTGTGGAAAAAGGGAGGAAATAGAAGATGTGTTGCCATTTATATTAGGATGGTTGGGCTACTCTTTGGGAGCCCCTCCCCTGTCTAGGAGCTAGTCTATTTTCTATCTTTCCTTGGCTTACAAATAAACTTTCATAAATAAAATAAAAATAGGATGGTCAAGTAGTCATTGAGTGCATATTTGTAAGTGATATACATAGCTGAAGGAGGGGAAACCTTTCCATACAGAGAGAACAGCCAGTGCCAAGGTCCTGGGGCAGGAGCTTACCTGTTGGGGACCAGCAAGGAGGCCAGAATGGCCTAAGCCGAGTGAACAAGGGGGTAATAAGGGATGAAATAAGATGGTTCAGAGCATATAAAACCTTCAGATTATTGTAAGGACCTTGACTTTCTCTGTTAAGTAAAATGGGGAATCACTTTGAGCAGAAAGTAATAGAATATAATTTACATTTAAAAAGGAACACTGGAGCTTCTTTGTTAGGGAGAGACCTTAGTGGACACAGGAATCCAGGAAGGAGGCCATTCTTGTGAACTAGACAGGCAAGGGACTGGTGGCTCAGACCACAGGGTTAATTAGAAGTACAGAGTATGAGAAATGGGCATATTCTGGATATAACTTGGATTTTCTGAAGGTATGAGGACGTGGTTTGAGGAAAGGCAGAGTCAAAGATGATTGCAAGATTTCTGGCTTGAACAGCTGGAAGGATGAAGTTGCCATCCATGGAGTGATAGAAGCAGAAGTCTACTTGAGCAGATTTGAATGAATTTAAGAGACTGGGAGGAGAGGAATCGTCAAGATCAAGTGGGCTCAGCTCCCTCTATGTGCATAGTTCACAGCCATGTATTCAACCAACTGCAGATTGAGAACATTTGGGGGGGGGGGGGCAGTACTTGGGAGGCTGAGACTGGAAGATCACAGGTTCAAGGCCAGTGTATGGTAACTTAGGGGGACACTTTTTCAAAATAAAAAATAAAAAGGGCTGGGTGTACCTCAGAGGTAGAATACCTCTGGGTTTAATCCCCAGTACTACAAAAAAGAAAGAAAGGAAAAATGATGTGTTCATTGATGCTAGTTGCTGATAGTTGGCCTCAGTTCCTTCTTCATGAGCTGCTCCCCAGGATGTTTGCAGTCTTACAATATGGTGGCTGGAGTCAGCAAGGTAGAAGCTTCAGTAACCTTTATGGCCTAGTCACAGAAGTCATACCCCATTATCTTGACTATCTTATTGGTTACAAAGCTCATCCATATTCAGCATAGGAGGGTCCACACAAAAGCATCAACACCGGGAGGCCATCATTGGAGGACCATTTAGGAAGCTGGCTACTATGATACTATTAAACATCTGCAGACTTCCCTTGATACTCAAAAATGCACTAACTAATAGATAATAAGTGCCGGGCATGGTGGTACACCCTTGTAATCCCAATACTTGGGAGGCTGAGACTGGAGGATCACAGGTTTGCAGCCAGCCTTAGCTACTTAGTGAGGCACTCTGCAACTTAGTGAGATCCTGTTTCAAAATAAAGAATAAAAAATGGGGCTGGGAGTGTAATTCAGAGGTAGAATGCCCCTGGATTCAATCCCCAGTACAGCAAAATAATAATAATAATAATAATAGGAAGAAGAAGAAGAGGAGGAGGAGGAAGAAGAAGAAAGAAATGATCATTAGAGTTGTTTAGGCCAGGTGTGGTACATCTGTAATCCCAGTACTTGGGAAACTGAGACAGGAGGATCCAAAGTTTGAGGCCAATCTTTGCATTTTAGTAAGACTCAGTAACTTACAAGACCCTGTTTCAAAGTTAAAGAAAAAGAAAAAAAAAGTAAAAGGGCTCGTGAAGAGGTAGAAAGAAATAAGCAGATAAGGCCAGAGGGCCACCGGTGGAATTTCTTGAGAGGCACAGATGCTAACTAATTTCCAAAATTTCTGAAAGGACCAGACCTCCTAAATCAACAAGATCAAAAGCCTCTTCAGAGTGACCAGAGGTTTACAAAACTCCAATTCCTGCTGATAAGCAATCCCAGGAGATTTCAGGAAAAAGGAGATACAAAAAGAACACTATCTAAATCCCAGGAAACTGCCTCTGGGATCCCAACTGGAAAAGAAAGCCCAAAGAAGCATATAAACTCCTAGACAAGCCACTCTAAATGCTTGTCCTTTCTGGGAGCCCTTCCCTTCTCTCTCCTCTCCTCTCCTCTCCTCTCCTCTCCTCTCCTCTCCTTCCCTCTCCTCCCTCTCCTTCTCCCTCTCCCTCTCCCTCTCTCTCTTTCTCCTCTGCATGTGCAGGTCTTGTTGGCTTGGCTTTGAGAGAAAGTGGTGTGTAAGACACCTGCTGGACATTAGTGCTAACCGAGGCCCTAAGGGTGACCTACAACTCTCTTCGGCAGATCACATGGACTTTGGGAGAAAGCAATTTGCAATTGATAGTACATGGTCTAGGCTACTCCCAAGTAGTGTCCAGAAGGCTGTCGGACACCAGTGTCCCCATTGCCAAACAGGGCAATCTACCTCTTTTCCCCTTCCCTGTTCTCATTACAATAAAATCCCTGCTTGCCTTTCTGCTGCCTGCAAGTGTCGTTCTTCCCACCTCATAGACATGAACCCCAGTAAGGAAAACATCTGTTTCACTGGGAGGCTGGGCATGATGGCACATGCCTGTAATCCTAGTACTTGAGAAGCTAAAAGAGGAGGATGGCAGGTTCCAAGCCAACCTCAGCAACATAGCAAGACCCTGTTTTCAAATGAAAAATAAAAAGGGCAGCTGGGAGTGTACCTTGCAGGTAAAATGCCCTTGGGCTCAACCCCCAGCACTACAAAAGAAAAAAAGGGCTGGGGTGCTGCTCAGAGGTAGAGCGCCCCAGTGCCACAATAAATGAATAAATAAATAATCAGTTGTTTAAGCCAGGTGTGGTGGTGCATGCCTGTAATCCCAGTATTTGCAAGGCTGAGACTGAAGAATTGCAGGTTCAAGGCCAATCTCAGCAATTTATCAAGACTCAGCAACCTAGGAAGACCCTGTTTCAAAACAAAAAAAGGGCTAGAAGTATAGCTGGAAGGTAAAATGTCCCTGGGTTCAATCCCAAGTACCACACACACACACACACACACACACACACACACACACACACACCCCAGACAGAACTGGGGTGTAAAATTAAAAAGCCCCTTCAACCTTCAGTTCAAAGTGGGGGTGGATAAATACCAGTGCTTGTGTTTTCATACAAAGTAATAGCATACATTTTCATAGAAGCCACAGAATTTAAACATAAAACTAGGTTGATTATGAGTAATGAACATTTTAAATGTTCTTCAAACTTTTTTTTTCTTGCGATACTGGGGATTGAACTCAGGAGCATTCTACCTCCAAGCTATACCCCAAGCTCTAATTTTTATTCTTTATTTTGAAACAGGGTCTCACTAAGTTGCAGAGTGCCTCACTAGGTAGCTGAGGCTGGCCTCGAACCCAGATCCTCTGGTCTCAGCCTCCCAAATGCTGGGATTACAAGTGTGCGCCACCATGCTGGGCTTCTTCAAACTTTTTAAACAATTCTTATCCCTTCCCTACTTAAGAACAGGTGGCCATTACCTATGTGACACTCATCTCTTCCATCCCCATAATCCCCTCTCTAGCTTGAATGACCTTCTCCAAATTCTCTGAAAACATTGTCCTGCCTTGTCTGGTAGGAGGTCTTCTTATTTCCCCCCAAGAAACCTCTTCATGCTTAAAGTTCCACCTCAAATGTCACCACTTCCATAAAACCTGATAAGAAGTCCCTTTTCTTCTATCATATTTACACTTTTTGTCTCACATCATTGTCCCTTTGTTAGTACATTGTAGTTATTTTTATGTCTGTCAAGCCTTACACTAATTTATGAAAATTTTCAGGACAGGGACCATCTTTAGTTCCCTAGCACCTAGCACAGTGCCCAACATAAGTAGCTTGGCAAATGTTTATTACTGAGTCAGGATAATGGCCAGCAATTTCATTCCAGTGTCTGTGTGCAGTGCTTATTTCCTACCACTATGTGGCAGCAGAGTACAGAATTAATACAGCGTTCAGCCTGAATACATGTTCACCAATTGTAGAAAATGATTTTTCTGGGAGTGAAGCCTCATTGTCCAGAGTGTGTATTTCTACATTGTTTGAAAAATAGCATTTTATTAATGTGAAATATAGTACTGATATAGAAAGTACATACAACAAATGCTGATTAAAAAGAGTTTAGCTTATTAACTTTCTACCCAAAGTATGTTAATTTGTCAGTTCCGTTTAAATAATACACGTATCATGATATAAAACTATCAAATAGAAAATTACTTTGTTTATGAAAATTATAGAACCTTATGTTTTTAAAAATGCATCCATATTGTTGCTTCTGCTTTTTACATCCAAAAAACAAATATTCAAACTTTAAAAGAAACTTTAGTCATAAGAATAAAAGTTGTAAAATAATATGATTTGAAATTATTATAATGGAGAACTATATATACATTATGTTTACAACCTCATAAAATATGGATTATATGAACAATGTTTGGAAAAAATGTGATTAGAATAGCAGTTTGTCAGACTGGTAAGATTATGAGTGAGTTTTTCTTCTTAAACTTTAATGTTGCAACACTGGTTTAATGAACTTTTTTTTTCCAGTACTGGGGATTGAGCCCAGGGCACTCTACCACTGAGCTACATCCCCAGCCCTTTTCTTCTTTTATTTTGTGACTGGGTCTTGCTAAATTGGCCAGGTTGGGCTTGTAATCCTCCGGCCTCAACCTCGCAAGCCATGGTGTAACAGGTATGTGCCACTGCACTCTGTTGAATTTATCTGTTAAGACCTGTTTTTAGAGATTATAGAGTTGCTCATTGGAACACTCCCAAATTACCAAAAAGTTGCCATTTTTAACTATTTGAGTTATATTATTGTCATCTTAAAGGCAGAAGTTGTGTTGGACACAGATAGAACATACAAATTTAAAATGCATAGCATGATCCTTGATTAAAATGCTTTTACCCAGCATTTTCATTGCAGTTGTTAAAAACAAAACAAAAAACTCATTTCCCCATATTATTCTGCTGCTCAAAATGTCCTTATTCTGAAGCTCATGTATGAACTTTAGAGCTGAGGGAATTTGCCTTGCCCTATCCTTATGCAATCCCAATTCTCAGCCCTTCCTATGGGAGGAACCAGGAGATACTGTTCTACTTGTGGGAAATGGTCATGCAAGGTACCAAAATGGATCTAAAGCCAGACTGATAGCTCCGTGACTAATTGACTAGAAGTAGTAAGTTCAAGTCCAGGTAATAATCCCAGTGGTCCTCATTCTTTGTCAGGACTGGGTGGCAAGCCTGCAGAATAGCTGCTTGGAACATTTTTAGGTATCAGTTAACATAGGTAATGCCCTGGTACATTTCAGGCAAAGTTCAATTCACCTCTGGACATTCCTAGAAGAAAGTTTACAAAATGGGACTTTTCCGTTCATTTTAATGTATTTTCCAAAAAATAGTATCTTCTTTTGGCAATTGCATGTTCCGCTGTAGTATCTCCTAGTACCAACTCTGTGACTGCACACGAGTTCTAGAGCTCACAGCTGACATCTGCCTGCTTTGGCCAGAATTGGCTTACAGCTGGGTGGACCTCTGCCTGCCAGAGAGAGGGGGGACTTGAGCCAGAAGGGCCCTGGGAAGGTTGGGCTGGCAGATGTTATCAATCAATAACAGCTGTCAGTCACTAATGGAGCACTTGCCATGAGTCACATGTTCTTCTGCTCTTCTCAGATCCTTACAGATAACATCTCAATCCTTGCACAAACATATTTTGCAAGTGAAAAAAATTTTTTTCTACACATAAGGGAAAGTATTAAGTAAAAAATACCCAGTGTGAACCTTTACCACTGACCACTGACTATTAAACCATTTAGCTCCATTTTCATATATATATATATATTTTGTGTGTGTGTGTGTGTGTGTGTGGTCCTAGGGATTAAGTCCAGAGGCAATCTACCTCCGAACTACTCCTACAGCCCTATTTTTTATTCTTTATTTTGAAACAGGGTTTCACTAAGTTGTAGAGGGCCTCACAAGTTGCTAAGGTTGGCTGTGAACCTGTGATCCTCCTGTCTCAGCCTCCCAAATACTGGGATTATAAGCGGGCGCCACCACGCCCAGCTTTTCCCTATCATTTTAAAAAATGTTGGCCAGGTGCAGTGATACACACTCCTAATCCCAGTACTTGGGAGGCTAAGACAGGAGGATCACAGGTGTGAAGCTAGCCCACCCCCAATTAGCAAGACCCTGTTTCCAAGTAAAAATAAAATAGGACTGAGGGTGTAGCTCGGCAGTAGCATGCCTCTGGGTTCAATTCCCAATACCACAAAACAAAACATGTTGTTATAATACCTTCTTGGCTACATTGATGTGAGAATTAAATGAAGTAGCACACGTAAAATGTCTACCATAGTTTCTGAACATAATACAAGTTCAACAAATGGTCTTTACTTTTTCGTGTGTGTGTGTGTGTGTGTGTGTGTGTGTGTGTGTGTGTGTTGCTAGGGATTGAACCCAGAGGTAATCTATCTCTGAGCTATACCCTCAACCCTATTTTATGTTTTATTTTGAAACAGGGTCTCACTAAGTTGCTAAGGCCTTGCTAAGTTGCTGAGGCTGGCTTTGAACCCACAATCTTCCTATATCAGCCTCCTAAGTACTGGGATGACAGGTGTGCACCACCATGGGCAGCTTCATTCACCTTTGACTTTAGACCACAAACCCTCTTGGCAGGCTGAGTTAAGTCTCCCCAAAGACGTCCATGTAGCAATCCCATATTTATGAATATGTTACCTAACCTCAGATGTGAATAAACTAAGGATTTTGAAATGAGATTTTCCTGGATTATCCAGGTAGGTCCAACCTAATCACAAGGGTCTTTATAAAAGGAAGGCAGATTCCAGGCATTGGTGGCATACACTTGTAACCCCAATTATAGGGAGGCTGAAACAGGAGGATCACAGATCCAAGGCCAGCCTCAGCAATTTAGGGAGGACCTTAGCAAGTTAATGATACCCCGTTGCAAAATTTTAAAAAAATAAAATAGAGCTGGAGGTGTTGCTTGGAGGTAGAATGCCCCTGGATTCAATCCCCAGTGTGTGTGTCTCTCTCTGTCTCTCTGTCTCTCTCTGTCTCTCTCTCTGTCTCTCTCTCTCTCTCTCTCTCTCTCTCTCTCTCTCTCTCTCTCTCACACACACACACACACACACACACACACGAAGGTGCATCAGAGTTAGAAAAAGGAGATATGATGGCGGAAGCAGACGTCAGAGTGATGTGCTCTGAAGATGGAGTAAGAGGCCACAAGCCAAGTAATGCAAGCAGCCTTTAGAAACTGGGAAAGGTAAGGAAAGGGTTCTCCCCATGGGGTATCCAGAAGGAACACAGCCAGCTGACATCTTGATATTTAAGACCTATTTTGGGCTTCTGGCCACCAGAACAACAAGTGTGTGCTATTTTAAGCCATTGTGTGGTATTTGTTATAGCATCAATGGGAAATCAATACATTTTCTCAATGAGAAAGAAGGAGAGGAATGACTAAATAGACCCCTCACTCCACCAGCCTCAGTATCCAAGCCAGTGACTCCAGGTTACTTGCCTGGCCATCTGCCCTCAGCTCATTCCATTAGCTCAGACACCTCAGGGCTGAAGAAACCTGTGTAGAACTTTGTGGACCCAGTCTGCTGGCTTTCTTGGTGCCAGCCCCTGTCCCTGCCAGACATTTATGTGGGAATTGGGGCACTTTGGGCAATGAGGTGGGTATCATCACATAGCAGCAAGAAGAGCTCATCCAAACTCAGTTCCTAGTTATGATCTCATAGCACACACAAGCCAAAAGGGCATAAGTTGAAGGTTCTTAGGAGAAGTCAAACACAATGTCTGTGCCCCAGTATGCAGGAAACCTTTGCACTGTACTAAGAGTGCCTCACAGAGAAGGGATCGTCACTGGGCCCAGGATCCTAGCTTAGGCTGGAGTGCAAGTAGCAGGAGCCAGAGCCTTCTCAGAGAACACTACTCTCTGCCAGTTGTAGCAGCACATGCCAATAATTCCAGTTGTTGGGAGGCTGAGACAGAAGAATGGTAGGTTCAAGGACAGCCTCAGCAATGTAGCAAGACTATCAGCAATAGGAGGGTCACAGATTCAAGGCCAGCCTCAGCAATTTAGGGAGGCCCTTAACAACTTAATGATACCCTGTTGCAAAAAAACAAAAAGGACTGGGGCATATCTCAGAGACGGAATGCCCCTGGGTTCAATCTCCAGCACAAAAAAAAAAAAAGAAAGAAAGAAAGAAAGAAAGAACACCACTCTCTCCAGCCCCCTACTCTAGAAACCTTGAGAAGGTGCCAGGGCCCAGGCCAAGTAACCTCCACCCACACAGACCTGATCTCGTCATCTCCCACACACCGACCCTTTGTGAGCTAAGGAGGAATTCATCTAGGCCCCTTCCTGAAATCCTAATGATTTTCATTTACTCCTCATGACGGGCCTGTGAATCTGCAGGTATGGAGTTCTCAACTCTTTTACTGTTGAAGAATCCTGACCAAATGGAACAAGTAGCTGGTCTCAAGGATCCTGATGCTACATCCACGGCTATATTCCAAACTCTCCTTTTCTTACATGCAAACGAGACCCACTACAGCAGTGATATTTTCCTACCAAGTGAAGCAATGCCATAATTACAAGGGCTTGGGAATTAATGGTACAAAATGGGTAATTTGGATTTCATGTTAAATACTGGAGTAGATGACCCAGGGCCAGAAAGAGGCTTTCCAAATGTCACCTCTGCCATCTGGTGGTCAAATGACAGCATTACTATAACAACTGGGTACTGATACTATCATCATTTCAGTCATGCATGACCCCTGGGGGACCTGTTGAATTATTTGAGTCTAGACTCTGACTTTTAGGGCCTAAGATGACACAATAAAATGTTAAATACACAAATAAAGGTCAAAGGTTTTCCACAATATCTCTGCTCAGACTGAGGAACAGCAGAGTTTACAATGGAAGATCTCCTTCATCCATTTATTAAACAAATATTTATTAAACACTGTCTTAGTGGGTTTCCAAGGAAACAGATTCCAGACCAAGATTTGTGTGAGGAAGGGTGACTGGGAAGTGCTCTTGAAGACAACCCTTGTAAAAGCCTGAAGGAAAGATAACTGGTCAGATAGAGCTGAACTGGCAGGAATTTGTAACAGAGGCCTCACCTCGGCCAGTCCTTCTGAGAGTTCTATTCTTCTGTATCCATCAGTAATTAGACTAGCCAGTAGCTATAGCAGCCAACATGAGCCACAGCCAGGGGAATGAGCACCTTGATCCTACGGGGGAATCTGGGCAGCAGACCACAGCATCCACTACAGGCACCTACTGAGTTCCTTTTTTCTTTTTTGCAATACTGGGGATTGAACCCAGGAGTGTTATATCACTGAGCTACATCCCCAATCCTTTTTATTTTTCAGTGTGAGGTAGTGTCTTCCTAAATTGCCCATACTGGCCTCAAACTTGCAATCCTACTGCCTCAGCCTCCCCAGTTGCTACTGTAACACAGACGTATCCAGCCCTACTGTGTTCTGAGCATGTAGTGGAGGCCTAGAGATAGAATGTTTACTGAGGTAACATCTCTGCTTCCAAATATTAGACTGTAGCTGATGTGTCAAAGATATCACCTGTACCTGAAAACACAGAGAAAATAAGTAAATAAATATCATTTAAAAATCATGAAGTATAAAACAATTATAGCAAAAAAATGTTCCATTAAAATCAAAGAAAGATCTTTGCCTTTTATTGATAGCAATAAAGAAGGAGGAAATATTGAGTGGGCTGGGCGTGGTGGCACACGCTTGTAATCCCAGTACTTGGGAGGCTGAGACTGGAGGATCCGGGTCCGTGGCCAGCCTCAGCTACCGAGTGAGGCAACTCATTTGAAACAGTGAGACCCTGTTTCAAAATAAAGAATAAAAAATAGGGCTGGGGGTGTAGCTTAGAGGCAGAATGCCCCTGGGTTCAATCCCCAGTACTGCCAAAAAAAAAAGAAATATTTGGAGTGAAAATTGAGTTCACTCTCTGCTGATATAAAAACAGAAGTGGGAGCCAGGCGTGGTGGTGC
>PVLC010009809.1:30642-52889 GCA_004027655.1 Graphiurus murinus
AGGGGGGGGGGGGGGGGCTGAAGCCTTTCAGAAACAGTTCCAGAGAAACTGAACCAAAGCAGTGGGTGGTTACTTTGTGCTGCCTTTAAGCTCTAGCCAAGAATAGGTGCTGGAGCTTTCACTATATCCTGGGACTAGAAATGTTCAAAGCTACTGGAAAGGAGGGCTGCCTACAAGCAGGTGTCCTTCCTGGGAGGAGTCTGGCTGCTGATCTTGCGTTGTTCTTCCCACATGTAACACGTTGGTACCATCAGGAAAGGCGGCACCTTGCTACCTGCTTAGGTGGAGCCAGGGAAGTTTGCGTGCTGATTCTGCCCCTGACCCAGTCCTGTTGTCCCAGCCATCCCTTCCTCTGCATTCCTTTGTTCCTCCTCTTCCCTCTCCCATGAAATATATATTTCCTCTCAGGGAAAAGTGCTTGGGATCCTTGCCTGCTATCCCCAGCCTGTAACTCATGAACTCTAGAGGTATAGGGCTTAAATACTTGAAAGGTACAAACTGTTTCTCCACCATGAGTTTCAGAAAAATAATTTGGGACTTAAAAAGCTAAAAAATTTCCTTTCTTGCTCCAGGTTTAGGTATGGCCTCCATTTTTAAGTGGGAGGAATGGATTGCCCCGAAGGTTTTGTGGGGCAGAGGACCATATCAGAGAAAACGGTTAACAATTCTGCAATCTCGGTTCTCAGAGTTTCATATGCTTGCTTTTAAGTAAACATCTCCGTTTGGATGTCCTGCCTCAAATGCCTCTCTTTTTGTCTTTGCCTAACTAGTTTCTCTTCCTGGATTCTCGCCCCAAGCAAGGAAAAAATCTGGGGGTCCTTCTTTTCCTCAAACTCTACTCCCTCCCAGCTAGATGCATATTTAGATCTAGATCCAAGTTCTAGATCTATATTTGTTATCACTGCTCCAATTCAAGACATTGTTAACAACCTCCTCATCCCTAAAATTTCTCAGTTACAAAACTATCGATATTTTGGGCTGAAAATTCCTTTGTGGTAGGAGTCTGTCCTATGCACGATAGGATTTTAGTCGTTTCCATGGCCACTATCCACTAGATGCCAATAACGCACACCAGTCATGACAATAAAAAACCACACACACACACACACACACACACGATTAAATCTAGGGGTATTCTACCTGTGAGCTACACTCCAAAACTATATCTTTTTTTTATTTTGAACAGGGTCTCATTAAGTTGCTGAAGGCCTCACTAAGTTGCTGAGACTGACCTCAAACCTGCAATCCCCCTGTCTCAGCCTTCCAAGTACTGAAATTACAGGCATGTGCCATTGCACCCGCTGTCCTCTCATATTTTGAACCAAGTAGAGAAGTTCTACTATAACAACAAATAAGATTGAATTTTGTCTATGCTGTGTAAAATTTGAAGGAAATTAAAAAAAAATCTTGAAACAGTTTGAAAGAAACTTTGAGGGCCTCTTCTTCAAAAATTATTAAGAATTTCCAAATATTGATAGCAGATCATTAAGCCAAGTGAGAGCCTTTCTAAGTGTGGGGTCCATCTGAACATGGGGTCCCTGTGTGACTGGCAGGAGTTTGCCCTTAACCCCACATTACCAAACTGTTCATTTGCCCTTGTGAAGCCTCATGACTCTGCCTAATGGAGAATGCAAGAGCCATGGGGGCCTTGGGAACCTCGAGCTGGTGGAAACAACGGCTCTCATTGCACAACAGCTCAGGCTCTGCTTGTATTTAAAAAGAATGTTTTTGTTTATCGTGGCTTTTTTGCATTAATTTTGACTCCTCTTCCTTCTTTTCAATTACTGAGAATTGAGCCCAGGGGTGTTCTACCTCTACACCCCCAGCCCTTTTTCTTTTTTGTGGTATTAAGGATTGAACCCAAGAGCATTCTACCCCCATACCTATTTTATTTTATTTGGAAACAGAGTCTTGCTAAGTTTGAATCTGGCCTCAAATCTGTGACCATCCTGTCTCAGCCTCCTAAATACTGGGATTACAGGTGTGCACCACTGTCCCCAACTACAAGGCATTTCTTTGCTTAAAACTGTTTAATGGTTCCTCATGGTCTACAGAACACAGTAGATGCTCCTTGGCATGACATACATTACCATGACAGGCTACCTTTCCAACTTCTGCTGTGGCTCTCACATAATACTTTATAGTGGACTCTTGCATATCTTTTAAGACTCTCCTCAGCTGTCATTGCCTCAGGATACTTTCCTTAAGCCCCTGGATTGGGTTAAGTGCCTATCCTTTGTTTGTCTCTCTGTTAGCACTTAAAATGTTGCTATTTTTTTTTCCTTTTTTTGGTACTAGGAGTTGAACTCTGAAGCAGTCTACCTCCAAGGTAAACCCCCAGCCTGATTTAATTTCTTATTTGGAAACAGGGTCTCACTAGGTTGCTGAGAGCCTTGTTAAGTTGCTGAAGCTTTGAACCTGCAATCCTCCTGTCTCAACCTCCCAAGTACCAGGATTACAAGTGTGTGCCACTACGCCCAGCTAGCACTTACAACTTTGTGTTGAAGTGATCTGTTTATGTGAATGTGTACTTAGCTGGCAAGATCCTGGCACTGATATTATCTTTATTTCTCTAGTCCTTGTTACAGCAGCTGACAAACAAGTGCATATAATGATCTGAACTGTACTGACCTGAATGCCATCCTGTGATAGTCTAGAAAATCACAGAGAAAAAGAATGCGACCTTGAGTGACACCCAGTCATGTAAATGCATAGGAGTCTATTGCTGAGTCTCAAGGATCTTGATGGTCAGGATCTTGCAGGCTGTTTTTCAATTGTCTATGTGAGTTTAATGTTTTTATGCAGAATTAACTGTGTGTGTGTGTGTGTGTGTGTGTGTGTGTGTGTGTGTGTGTGTGTGTATGTTAGGTGACCTCCAGACCCTGTTGATAGCAATATCTATGTAAGCTATGAAAGAAAAAAGATAGGAAAGAAAAATCTGAAGTACTCATTAAAACCAATAAGAATGCAGTCAGAAAAAAAGAACAATGGTAGGATAGAATGATCTAAGATGACACAGGCAGGAAGAAAAAGAAAAAGAAAAAGAGAAAAAATTTCACAAATTCAAAGAAAAAGTGTTGATTTTTTTTTATCAGATGAAAGGTAAATTTAGGTGGGCATAGTGGTACACATCTATAGTCCTAGCCACTCAGAAACCTGAAGCATGAGGATCACAATTTCAAGGCCAGTCTGAGCAACTTAGTGAAATCCTGTCTCAAAATACAAAATGAGAAGGGCTGGGGATGTAGCCCAGTGGTAGAGCCCTATGGATTCAATCCCCAATACTGAAATAAATAAAAATAAAATTTATAAGTAAAATTCTAATTTTTAACAGTCTCTCACTAGGCTGCCCAGGCTTGCCTTGAAACCCTGGGCTCAAGTGACCTCCTGCCTCAGCCTCATGAGTAACTGGGATTACACAACTGAGCTACTTCCTAGCCCTAGTAAAATTCTTCAATAATTTCTATTATCTTGAAAAAGTTTCAAGAAATTAGTTGGCTTCATTGCTTTAACATAGGTTTGAAGAATCGTTTGATATTATAAGAGGATAACACTAAACTTCAAAGTACAGAGCCACCATATTGAATCAGTTTAAGTAAAATTTATTTGGAAGATTGGCTCCTGATGTCATGGAAAAGGAAAAGAAAAAACGAAATTCAGAGGACAGAGAAATCTGCAATCGAGCATGGAAAATGTTAGATGTTTTATGGGATGAAGTAAAATATGAAAGTATAAAAGCATTGTCCATCAAACTTAAAGGCTGCTACATGGCAGTAGCTTTAAATCCTCATGTCTCTGAGAAAAATGTATTTGTGGTTTATTTCCAATATACTGATCTTCATCAGACATCTTTGATGGTTTTCTACATGTTTTATTTATTTTATTTTATTTTTGTTATTTTCAACACCTTTTAAAGTATACACATTCTTGCTAGACAAATTTGAACATAAGCTACCTCACTTGAAATTATGACTGCATGTTCATCAAAAAAGATTGTGATAGATGCAGAAATCCTGCTTCAGGGAAGGATTTCTTGTCTTAGCTGCTGGGAACATGGTGATCAGACTGCCTCCAGCTGTCACTCCCATCAAGGTTTCCCTAAATGGTTGCCATACCTAAGCACATGCCTTTCCTGGGAGACCTACATCCAACTGCTGCTGTGCTGATGGTATCCTGGGTAAAGGCTGGCTATTTCAGGTCAGATATATCTGTTTATATTTATCCATATTCTAGCTCTCGCTTGATTACTAAAGGAAGCAAAGAACCACAAATGAACCTTCTTCCATAAATTTGTTGATATTTGTTCCCCATTAGTTTTGTAGAATCAGAAATGGGGCATGCGGGATATTCAGGGACCACCTTCCATGAAAGGAAGAGGACATAGGATTGACAAGGAAACCATAATATAGGCACCTCAAAGCTCAGCCAATGACTAAGGGAGTCCTTAAGCACATGGAACCCCAGTCAGAATTGTTCCACAGTGACCTGAAATAATGTCTCCCCTGAAAAGCTCATGTGTTGCCAAGCATGGTGGTCCATGCTTGTAATCCCAGTATTTAAGAGGCTGAGACAGGAGGATGACAGGTTAGAAGCCAGCCTCAGCAGCTTGGTGAGACCCTTTACAACTTAGTAGAACTTGTTTCCAAATAAAAATAAAATAGGGCTGGAGGCATAGCTCAGAGGTAGAATATCCCTGGGTTCAATCTCCAGTACCACAAAAAACTCCAAAAAACAACAACAACAAAAAAAGCCTCATATGTTGGCAATGTAGAAATATTCAGAAGTGAAATAATTGAATCAGGGCTCTCACCTAAACAGTGGATAAATCCACTGATAGATTAATAATAATTTGAATAGACTTACTGGGTGGTAACTATATATAGTGTGGTTGGAGAAGGTAAGTCACTGGGGGCGTGGCCTTGGGGATTATATATGCCCTTGGTCTCTTCCTCTCTCTGTTTCTCTGTTCCCACTGAGCCACTCCCTGATGCCACGATGTTTCTGCCTTTGAGCTGACCAACCATTGACCAAACCTCTGAAACTGTGAGCCAAATGAATCTTTCATCCTTTAGGTTGTTCTTGTCAGGTATTTTGGTTATAGTGATGAAAAAGCTAACACATCAGCCTCAGGTATTTTGTTATAGAAATAGAAAATAGTATTACAACACCTAATGGTATTCCAATGCCTAATAGTATCATTGTAATGGTACTATAATACCTAATGTATTTGTGCTACTACTAATAGTTTTATTCAGATTTATAAACAAAAAGGGAAATAATAATTATGAATCTACAATATTGAAAGAAATATTTTGGTGGACAGTTAATGCACCAGTTTTCATACTTCTACATGAGCAGGCCTTTTTTAAATGTGAAAAATACACATTCATATAAAGGTATTTGTATTTGCATATTTTACCTAAGTATAATTTGACTAAGGAGGTAAGCTCTATTCTTTATGTCAGTACTTATATTTATTTATTTATCCTATGTTTGGGAAACAAAAGAACTCTTATGCAAGTTTTGAATTAGTTAAATTCTAGAGAATTTCAGACAAACCTAATTATTCCCCCATCCAGTTCTTTTATAGGGTAATGAAGCAGCTTCTTGTGTTACCTAATAGTCATTTTAAAAAACCAGGCTGGGTGTGGTGGCACACGCTTGTAATCCCAGTACTTGAGAGGCTGAGACAGGAGGATCGCAGGTTCAAGACCAGCCTTAGCTACTTAGTGAGGCTCTCCCCAACTTAGTGAGACCCCATTTCAAAAAAAAAAAAAAAAGAATAAAAAATATGGCTGTGGGTATAGCTCAGAGTCAGAATGCTCCTGAGTTCAATCCCCAGTACTGAAAAAGAAAGAAAGAAGGGAGGGAGGGAAGGAAGGAGGAAGGGGGAAAGGGGGGAAGGGAGGAAGGGAGGAGGGGAGGAAGGAAGGAAGGAAGGAAGGGAGAGAGAGAGAGAGAGAGAGAGAGAGAGAGAGAGAGAGAGAGAGAAAGAAAGAAAGAAAGAAAGAAAGAAAGAAAGAAAGAAAGAAAGAAAGAAAGAAAGAAACTGGGACCTGGTGGGGACCAGGGCGGCGCCCAGCCAAGTGTCGAGGTACCAGCTCCCAGATGTGAAGAAGCTGGGGAGATGGCATGGGAGGAAAATGGACTCAGTGGAGAGAAGGGGTGGCAACCTCTGTCACCAATTTGCGAGAACTGCAGTCCAGGGCCGGTCACCAAAGCTGCAGCCCAACTCCCATTCCTGCCGGGGCTGTGGCGTGGAGAAGCCCCTGCACCTGGGGGCGCTCGTCCTGGCTCACGGCTGCAGCAAGGGCATCCTGCCAAGAACATTAAGCACCTGGCAGGGGTCCGGCCCATTGACTGGGTCCTTCGAGCGGCCCTGGACTCGAGTGTCTTCCAGGGTGTGTGGGTTTCAACAGACCGTGATGAAATTGAAAAAGTAGCCAAACAATTTTGTGCACAAGTTCATCAACGAAGTTATGGCTCTTCAAAGGACAGCGCTACCCCACTAGATGCCATCAGAGAATTTCTTAATTATCACAATTAGTTTGACTTTGTAGGAAACATCAAGCTACTTCTCCATGTTTACATAGTACTGACCTTCAAAAAGTTACTGAAATGATTCGAGAAGGATATGGTTCTCTGTTGTGAAACACCATCAGTTTCAATGGAGTGAAATTCAGAAAGGAATTTGTAAAGTGACTGAGCCCTTAATTTGAATCCAGTTAAACAGCGTGGTCAACAAGACTGGGATGGAGAATTATATGAAAATGGTTCGTTTTACTTTGGTAAAAGACATTTGATAGAGATGGGTTACTTACAGGGTGGAAAAGTGGTATACTATGAAATGTGGGCTGAAAACAGTGTGGATATAGGTGTGGATATTGATTGGCATTTTGCAAATCAAAGACTATTATGATTTGGCAAATATCTTTATTATGTAAAAGATGCTATTGGGATAAGTTTATAATCCCAAGAGAAAAATGGTATTGAGGCAAGGCTCATCTCAGAAAAGGGGCTGTTCCAAGCAGACACCCTCTTCCTTAAAGCTGGATTGCAAAATGGAAGTCAGCGTATCAGACAAGCTGGCAGTTGTAGATGAATGGAGAGAAGAAAAAGGCCTGTGCTGGAAAGAAGCGGCATGTCTTGGAAGTGAAGTGCCTGATAAAGAGTGCTTGGAGAGTGTGGACCTACGTGGTCTTCCTCCTGGTGCCTGTTCTACGGCCCAGGAGACTGTTGAGTACATTTGCAAATGGTATGGTGGCTGCAGTACAGAGCACATTTTTCAACTAATGAAAACAGTTGATAACTCATGCCCAAAATAGAAATTACTGTAATGTTGGGAAAAGAAAAATACAGCTTTCTTCAGCCACCTTGCTTTTGTTTTTGATTAATTACAATTCCATGGTGTAATGTTTCAGAGGGTGGGACATTGTGATTTACCTTAGTATCTTTTAGGAACAAAGTCTTCTCAAATTATCGTTCTAAAACCTATTAAATAATTGTGCTCAACTTTTCTCTTTATGCAGAATAATTATTTAAAAAATAATCATAGGCCGGGCGTGGTGGCGCATGATTGTAATCCCAGCATTTGGGAGGCTGAGACCGGAGGATCCGGGTTCGAGGCCAGCCTCAGCTACCTAGTGAGGCACTCCGCAACTTAGTGAGACCCGGTTTCAAAATAAAGAATAAAAAATAAGGCTGGGGGTGTAGCTCGGAGGTAGAATGCCCCTTAGTTCAATCCCCAGTACCGCAAAAAAAAAAAAAAATAATAAGAATAAGAATAATAATAATCATAGTCTTAGATATTTAGCAAATGTGAGTCATCAAAATTGACTTTATATTGTACCTGTAAAACTGTATTTGAGTGCTTTCAAGGTTCCTGGGATTTTATTTGGAGACAGTGTGCCTATAAGACATGCCCATCTGTTAATTAATAAAATTACATTTCATAAAAAAACCCGAAAGATAGTTTAAGCATAAGATAGTTTTATTATTCTGAATTGAAGGTCTGAATTTTGGAAAGGCAACATAAAGAATGGTTAAAAGAACTGGGCTTGGTGGCACACGCCTGTAATCCCAGTACTTGGGAGGCTGAGACAGGAGGATCATGAGTTCAAAGTCAGCCTCAGCAATGTAGTGAGGCTGTCAGCAACTTAGTGAGACCCTGTTTCCAAATGAAAAATAAAATAGGGCTGGGATGTAGCTTGGAGGTAGAAAACCCCTGGGTTCAGTCCCCAGGAAAACACACACACACACACACACACACGAAATGGTTAAAAGAGACAAGGTATAACTCATAAATATCTAAAAACAAACTAGTTTGATGCGACACCGCAAAACTACACAGGATTACTAGGATTTTAACATTTTTTCAAAAGCAAGTATTCTCAAAAAATGATTTAGGACTGTATCAAGAAGCACCAAGAGTTAACAGAATAATGTAGCAACCTCTACTAATCTGTACATAAAGTGATTATTCATTGTACAGGAAAAAATGCAAATTTTAATTTTATTCCTTTTGTATATTACTCATGTAACAATTTACAGTAAAGGATTTATTAGAATACTTTTATATGCCTTTATAGTTTTTTTGTTTTGTTTTTTGTGGTACTGGGGATTGAACCCAGAGACATTATAACTTTGAGCTACACCTCCAGTCTGATTTTATTTCTTATTTGGAAACAGGGTCTTGCTAGGTTAATGAGAGTCTCACTAATTGCTGAGGCTGTCCTCGAACCTGCGATCCTCCTGTCTTAGCCTCCCAAGTACCTGGGTTTAAAGGCATGTGCCACAACCCCCACCTGCCTTATAGTTTTAAAGTAAAATTAATGGCAATATAGTAATTAAACAGATGTATATATTAAATTTACCATCTTAATAAACCAACAGAAAATCATATCCATTATCTTTTTTTTTTTTAATAGCCCTAAAGATTGAATCCAGAGGAATTCTACTTCTGAGCTACAACCCAGCCCTACTTTTTTTTTTTCTTTTTCTTTCCTTTTTTTTTGAAACAGCATCTTGCTAAATTAACCTGCAATACTCCTGTCTCAGACGCCCAGGGACTGGGATTACAGGTGTATGTCACCATGCCTGGCTAGATACAATGTTATTTGAAAAGATAAATATATAAAAGATAATGGATGTGATGCTGGGCATGTTTCAAAATAAAAAATAGAGCTGGAGTTTTAACTCAGAGGTAGAATGCCCCTGGGTTCCATCCCCAGTACCCCCCCACACACACACACAATCCCCTTTAAGCAGACATTCATTACTAATTCATTTAGTTGAATATAGTTTTATACATGCAATTTTTAAACTTAAAGCAAATTATGGAAACAGTGCTAATTTATTTAATTCATACAACTAGTGTAGGAAATTTAAGAAGTTTGAATCACAAGAAAGTTGACCCAGATCTTGAGTAAACTATTGTGCTGATATTTTTTAATATGGTAAAATATTTTGTATAGACTCTTAGTCATGACAAAAACTCTTCTTTTACCTTAGAATTAAAGTGTTTTCTTCTTACTGCCTGGCAGTTATTTGGGCCATTATGTAAATATAATTTGTAGTGTAATTTTAATATAATTTTATAATTTTCTTTCTTTTAGATAGAGTTGACTGCCATCTAGACTATATTCCTAGAGGGGACATGCAACTAAACATTTTTATTTTTTATTTATTTATTTATTTTGCAATACTAGGGATTGAATCCAGAGGCATTCTCCCTCTGAACTATACCCTCAGCCCTATCTTTTATTCTTTATGAGATTACAAGTGTGCGCCACCACACCTGGCACCCGGTGGACATTTTTTAAAAATTAATTAACCTTTAAAGTTTCCCAAGAGAAGGTACATGAGAGGAAAATGAACAGAAAAAAATGTGAAGGAGCCAGGTTCAGACAAAGATGAAATTATTTTTTAAAAAAAGCTAATTATGCTCCCTTGCAAGAGGAGAGAAGAAATTTAGAACTAGAATAATATATATATATATATATATATATATATATATATATATATATATATATATATATACAAAAGAGAGATATGCAGCTGGATTCCACATAACTTCAGTCCCTCACAATTTTATCACGCTGTACAATTAAAATGTCAGGTCTTATTAATTCTCAAAGTACAAAAATGAAGAAGGGGTTGTTTCCCAGGTTAAACAAAATTTTTGCTCTTTCAGACACGGAAGACAAATAATCTCAAGTGGATTTTTTGTTTTGTTCTGATATACTTCTCAAATGAACAGTCTCACTCATGTCAAATTTCCCCAAATTGGCCGTGGCATTCCAGATTTTCCTTGGTAAAACTGTGTTGGTTAGAAAACTAAATGTACAGATTAGTTATCATATGAAGTAAAAGCACAACGTAGGCGGGTGTTGGGACTGTTTTATATTGAGAAAGCTCCATGACAACAGAATGACCTACAGGAAGATGCTTGGTGTTGTGTGTCTGGAGGTCAACCATACACCAACTGTTGCTAATCCAGAGTTGTACAAATCTTCCAGCTTCATGCAGATGAGATTTAACAGAGTAGTTCTCAAGGAAACAAAGACTGAGGGAGAAGTCCTTACACGGTGTGTAAAGGTGACCCCAGGAGAAGTTTATTCAAACTTTTCAAGTTGGCCGGTGGAGACCTTTAAAACACTTTAGCCCTTGAGGTAGACTCAAAAGGTGAATTTATAACCCCAGTATTTGGGAGGCTGAGATAGGAGGATCGCAGGTTTGAGGACAGTCACAGCAACTTTGTGAGTCCCTTAGCAACTTAGCAAGAACTTGTTTCAAAATAAAAAAAGGGTTAGGGGTCTAGTTCAGAGGTAGAAGACACCTGGGTTGAATCCTCAGCACCAAAACCAAAACAAAACAAAAGATGAATTTATTAGACTTATTCCATTCTCTCCTCATAGAGTTCCTCTTACAAACACTCAAAATGCTAGTTGAGCAGAAGCAAAATTAAAGGGCTTGAAAATAATTCGGTTAAAGAAAAATAGAAACTGGATAATTTCAAAATTTTATTCTAGTCAGGCTCAGTAGTTTACATCTGCAATCCCTGCTACTTAGTGGGAGGCTGAGGCAAGAGTTCAAGGACAACCTGAGACCATAGCAAGACCCTATGCCCTACCATCCCCCCAACATAAGAAGAAGAAAAAGAAATCCCAAGGGACTTTATTCTTGTGGAAACAAAATAAACCCAATACACAAGGGCTTCAAAGAAATGTCAGAACTCAACTTAGCATGTGCTAAGTTGACATGGACACAGGTGTCAAATGTCGCACTGTTACTGAGTTGAGGGTTCTGCTCCAAGTCTGGGAAGGCTCAGCCAAATCTTGTGGGAATTTCTGTCAATTCCCTGTAGCCAAAGACTAGCAGGAACACACTCAAAGCTGGAAAAATTGAGTGGATTATTCACTGAAGCTAAGATTGAATAAAACTATGAGGAGCCATGACATCTCAGAAAGAGGGTATAAAAAGAACTTGTGTAGACTGTAGGCTTTAATCAAACAAATAAGACAAAATGAATATTAGTAATGTTTATACAGGTTTTCTTTTTTCCAGTACTGAGGATTGAACTAGGGGCATTCTACCTCTGAGTTACACCCTCAGCCCCATTTTGTATTCTTTATTTTGAAACAGGGTCTCACTAAGTTGGAATTTGTGTACTTCTGGAACTTAGCTGAATTCTGGATGTTGTTGGGGTTGCCAGGAAAAACAGAAAAATCCACAAAATTTTGCTAATAACATTTTGTCTAATTTTACTAATGAAAAAATAGTTTAAGAGAACTATGAAAAATCTTATCTGCTTTCTTCTGTAATATTTGATTTCTAGTGAAACAGCAAGGGCAGAAGTCCATTTACTGTTATACTATATACCTAATGTGAGTCTTTTTTTTTTTTTTTTTTTTTGAGGTACTGGGAATGGAACCCAGAGGCAATCTACCTCTGAGCTACATCCCTGACCCTAGTTTTTATTCTTTATTTTTGAAACAGGGTCTCACTAAGTTGTGGAGAGGCTCACTAAGCAGTTGAGGCTGGCTGTGAATATGTGATCCTCCTGTCTCAGCCTCCCAAGTACTGGGATTACAGGCGTATGCCATCACACCTGGCCCTATGCAGGTTTTCTATATGCTATACTTATTCAACTTTCCCTTAAATCTGGAATTATTTCCAAAATAAAAATGTGAAAAATAACATATCTAGTTAAATTTAACTCCTATATACACCAAAAATTAACTTTACCAGACAGGCAGCAGTGCAGGGGCAGCTAAGGAAGAAGGGGTTGACTCCATATCAAATGCAATTAAGAAGAGAAAAGAGCCCTGCACCATGGCTCATACTTCCAGCCACTTGAAGTTGAGGCAGGAGGATGGCTTGAGCTCAGGAGTTTGAGGCCAAGCCTGGGAAACATAGTGAGACCCATCTCAAAAAGCAAAAAAAGTAAAGATAATTCTGTGATTGGATATTATGGGAACTCTCATCTGAAAAAAGAAGAGACTAGAGTGAGGTTAAAGCTGTAATTGGCAAAAAGGCAGCAAGTCACTAGTAGTAGCCAGGAGAGGGGGTTGGTTTGGGTATTCTTTGCAGTTTGTATTGTGGTCTTTATTTTGTCTTTGCTTAGTTGAAATTGTGAGGCAGTATGTTTTTATTGTTGTCATGTTGGTTTTGGTCTCATGTCATCACAGTAACATAGTGATCTAGTTTGGTATTGATGCTGTGTGAAGTTGTTACTGTCCAGCAGAATGCATAGCCTTCCTGTGACACCATGAGCCTTTCTCTTCAACCCTGAAACTGAGTGGTCAGGCTGGTTCTCAGGTTCTGAGGACTGTTCTCTTTCTTAGTAGGGAGTGATCAACCATGTTAGTGCTGCTGTTCCTGCAACTAAGGAAAGAACTGAAAATGGACCAATGGATTTTAACAACGTACAAGTTATATAAGATAGGAGTCTTCCTTCCTAAAGTTTTAAACCAGTTAGACTTAGAACCAAATAAAGGGCATTCTATTCAAAGCAGGCTTGGTGGTGCATGCCTGTGATCCTGGTTCTTTGGAGGCTGAGATAGGAGGATCACATTGAGTCCAGATTCAGCAACTTAAATAAATAAATAAATAAATAAATAAATAAATAAGACATTTTATTTGGAAAGGTGGAGTTTTTTAAAAATAATACATAAAAGACAAAGAAAAACTTACTAATATAATAATCTAACTATAATAATAAGAGGATAGTTAAATAAATTAGGATAGAACCCTACAGTAGAATATTAATAAGTCAAGCCAGGCATGGTGGTGCACGCTTGTAATCCCAGCATTGGGAGGCTGAGACCGGAGATCCGGGTTCGCAGCCAGCCTCAGCTACCTAGTGAGGCCCTCTGAAACTTAGTGAGACCCTGTTTCAAAATAAAGAACAAAAATAGGGCTGGAGTTATAGCTCGGAGGTAGAATGCCCCTGAGTTCAATCCCCAGTACCACCAAAAAAAAAGAATATTAATAAGTCATTAAAAATGCTTCCAAATACTTCTTAAAGACAAGGAAAATACTTGCAATAACTATAAAACCAAGATAAAAAATGTGAATTCAGCAAAATCTCCTATATTAGGGGTAAATGTAGTACATAGATATGAAAAATCACTGAAAAAAATCACAAAATGTTAAAAGTTTTTACGAATAAGGAGTTGCAGAAATTGTAGTTTTCCCTTGTTCTTTATATCTTGTTTATATTTTCCAAAGAAATGAGTTTGTGTGTGTGTGTGTTTGTGTGTGTGTGTGTGTGTGTTTACTGGATTCAATCTCCAGTAGGCATTTTACTTCGAAGCTACACTCCCAGCCCTTTTTATATGTTTTGTTTTGAAACAGGGTCTCACTAAGTTGCTGAAAGTCTCATTAAGGCTGTCCTTGAACCCATGATCCTCCTAGCTCAGATTCCCAGGTACTGGGATTACAGGTGTGTGGCACTATGACTGGTTTAATTTTGCTTTTATAATCAGAATACAAAGTATTATAAAACAAAAATGGCAGTGGGGCACTTTAAATTTTTTTATATTGATTTGAGCATATAACAGAAAATTGTAGTGCTAAAGTTCAAAGTATAAGCCACTATATGAATCTGGTTAAGGAGAAAATATTAAAAACAAGAAAATATTTAAAAAACAAGTACTTTTTCATTTCCATTGTTAGCGTAAAACGCTGTTGTCGAGTTATCTCCTGTTAGTTCAAGTGGGCTCGAGAGAACCCAACCTCTTGAGTTCAACCGACAGTGACCCTCATCTGTTCCTATATGCAGTACTTTCTTATTTTTTCCATTTCCCTTGCTTCATCAGCCCACTTCTCCTCCCCTTACCTCTTGGGATTTTCTCCTGTGTATCTGCTGTATTTCAAATAAATGCTCTAAGCTGATTATGCAATATAAAAAAAAGAGAGGGAAAATTTTTAGTTGTCAGCTATGATAACGTTCTGTGCCAGGCTGCCTCTGCCTGCTAGGTTCTGACCTCAAACAAGATAAATCACCTATTCACTTTTAGCACCTTCATACTGATGGTTCACTGTTTTCTTGTGTGACTTTCATATGCAGTATCCTTTTTGGGGGGGTGGGGAGTGTACTTGGGATTGAACCCAAGGGCATTCTAGCTCTGAACTACATCTCCAGCTCTTTTTATTTTTATTTTTGCTTTGAAACAGTGTCTTGCTAAGTTGCTGAAGGTCTTGGTAAATTGCTTAGGCTGGCCTGCAATCCTCCTAGCTCAGCCTCCCAAGTGCCAGAATTATAGATGTGCACCACCACTCCTTGCTCAGATTTTTTTTTTAAGGTCATGATTCCTAACCAAACCATTGTTGATTCTCCATCCTTCCGTCTGCATTAGCAATTTGTCTCCTCTTTTCAATTGCCTTAAAACAAGTGATGCTCAAAGTTCTACCCCAGCTTTTCTCTTTCCTCTGTACACACTTGCTCTTTCTCTGTGATCTTACCAATGCCTATTAAACTCTTGTGAGCCCCACCGGTCCTAGCAACACCTACAGGCTGCTGAAAACAACACATCTGTGACAGCTGGGCCCAGTGTGCTGGCAAAGCAAAGCTGAACAGAGCCTTGCCTTCCCTTCAGACCCAAAGGATTGAAATAAACTGGAAATAAACTGCTATAGTTTGACAATAGTTTGTCCTACAAACAAGCTTGGACCCAGTGTGGTGCTGTTGGTGTAGGGCCTTGTCTCGGTCAATTCTCACTGCTATAACAATGTAGAGGAAGGAATATTTATTTGCTCACAGTTTTTTGGAGATTCTGGGTTCAGCTCATATGAGGTCAGGATCTGAAGCTCAGGACATGGCAGTGGGAAGAGAGAGGGAGGGATGGAGGCAGAGAGGAAGGGAGGGAGGTAGGGAGGGAGGGAGAGAGAGAGAGAGAAACTTTGCTCTCACACCATGGAGGCCAGAAGCAAGAGAAAGATCAGGGGGAGGAGAGAATCATATATAATCCCCAAGGCCACACCCCCAGGGATCCCTCCTTAGCAACCAAGCCCTACTTCCAACATTGCTACCTTGTTTCTGTGAGGGTTATGGGGATATTCTAAATCTAAAAAATTATAGGCCTAGGGGAAGTTATGGGAGTCCCACCCTCATGAATGGGTTCATGCTGTCTCATGGGAGTGGGTCTGAGGCAGATATAAGAAATAGGTAGAAAGGAGACATAAAGGAAGGAGAAGGGGATAAAATTTTAATTAAAAATTTCCACATACTTTTCCAGGCCTGTCATTCCCTGTGCCAGCCTCTCTCCCAGGCCCATCACTCCCAATTTCCTGGGAAATCTATAAATCTTAAGTTAACAAAAATCTCACTCACCTATGATAATTATCTTGTGCACTGTTAATTAGTCCTCCCAATAAGTAGTTTACATAAGAGAAATACTCTATCTTAAGGAACCTTTCTAGCATTATCTAGTGATCAGACAATGGAGACTATGTCCAATAGATGACTAGGTCACCATAAGTCCACTTGTGATCACCAGATGGATGTCATCCTCACATGCCTTTCCCTACCTGCCTTTTGCTAAGTTTCCTTTAAAAGAAGAGCCATAAATTCTCAAAATGTGTCTCTCACTCTGGAGATGGCTTTGACTCCTGAGCCAGGCTCCCTCACTATTCAGTTGCATAATACCTTGTGCTTTTCCTTCAGGACACCTAATGCAAATTGTTATTATTTATTTATTTGTATGAATACTGTCAGCCCTCCTGAATCTATCCCTTGTCTTTTTCTTTCTTAAGCAACTTTTGTCTTTGTTTTTCTCAAGCCACACTTTCTGCCTCCAGGCTTGTCCGACTTAGCCGATTGGCATCGGCATATTGGCGCCCAAACAGGAACCTGAAGAAGGAGATAAGTAGTGAAGGACGCTGCGGAGGTAACCCGGGACAATAGGATTTTTCATAAGTGGAAATGCAGCGCAATTTTATCTTTTCTCGGAAGTAACATTCAATAAAACAATGGGCCAAGGAAATAGTCGACTCTTATTTATTCAATTATTTAAAAGCATGCTAAATACTAGAGGTGCAAAAGTTAGTTGCCATAAGCTTAGTGAGTTTTTTTACTTTTGTAGAGGAGGTTTGCTCCTGGTTTCCAGAAGAAGGGACTCTAGATCTTGATACTTGGATAAAAGTAGGAGGGTGTGTACAGGACTATTATACGGTTCATGGACCGGATAAAGTGCTTGTAGACACATTTGGGCTTTGGACTCTGATCAAAGATAGCTTAGATTTAAGACATGAAACAAAGAAAACGGAAAAGGTTTTAAAGCCGTCAGGGGACATGGATGATTTACCTATTGTACTCTCAGTACCTATAGAGGGTACAGATTTAGTAGATTCTAGTGGTTTAAAACAAGAGTGTAGTAAGCCTGTTATAATATGCAGTAAAGAAACTCCTCTGATTACCTTGTCTAGTGCAAAGGAATCTGCCCCAGATGTTAAACTCTTACAATCTGAATTAGTACAGCTGCGGCTTTTTGTCAGGCAGTTAAGTAAGAATAAACATCATAAACATTCTCCTCCTTTGGTTATTGCAGGACTTGACCCTCTATCTAAAAGTCTCTCATTGTTGCCTCGGCAGTGATGGGTGGAGGCAACAATGATTTCTGTAATATCAATAATATTTCTGTAATATAATAATAAATATTTTAATAAGTATATAATAATAAATAGTAAATATTTTAATAAGTAGAGAATAAAATAATAAATATCTTAATAAATAAATAATAAATATTTAATAAATAATAATGATGACTAATAATAAATATTTTAATAATATTTCTATAATATCAAAAGGACTTTTGGTTGCTCCTGGAATCATTGATGCTGATTATGAGGGTGAAATTAAGATCATTGTTCACTCCCCTGCTAATATTTCTGTGATTCTAAAAGGACAGCAAATAGCTCAATTGATTCTTTTACCCAAAGTAAGTACAAAAAATAAAACCATAACTTCCAAAAGAGGGGATCAAGGTTTTGGTTCCTCATATGCTTATTGGATACAAGCTATTGGTAATCAATGTCCTGAGTTAATTCTAAAAATAAAGAAAAAAACATTTAAAGGTCTCCTGGATACCGGTGCTGACAGTCTGTCATTTCTACCAAACAATTGCCTTCGTCCTGGCCTAAAAAGCCTTCTGTAACTCAGTTACAGAGAATTGGTCAATCACAATGCCCAGGCATTTTCAGCAATTGAAAATCAACAAGTACTTTAATTATAACTTACCCTGGACAGCTTATGTTTTAGCAACAAAGCATACTCCAACTGCAGTTTTATGGCAAAATGCACCTTTACGTTGGTTACATCTACCAGCGTCTCCTTTAAAAGTTTTAAATCCTTATCATAAAGCTGTTGCTATGTTGGTTCAAATAATTAGAGTAGAATCTCGCAAAAGGTTTTGGTAAAGAACCTTCTAAAATTGTAGTTCCTTTTACTAAACAACAAATTGATTGGCTTTTTCAAAATTCTGATTCTTGGGCTATTGCTTTTGCTAATTTTATGGGAACTATTGAGATACATTATCCAAAAGATAAACTTTCACAATTTGCCAATTGTACATCTTTTTTTTTTTTATTTCCTTCTGTCGTTAAACAGCACCCTTTACCAGATGCCTGTACTGTTTTCACTGATGGGTCCTCCAATGGACGTGCTGTTTATGTTATAAAAAACAAATCTTATGTTTTAGAAACTCCGCCTGCTTCTGCTCAGGTAGTTGAATTACGAGCTGTGATGGCTGTCTTTCAACAATTGGCTGATACTATCTTTAATTTATACACAGTCATTATGTGGCACGAGCTTTACAAATACTAGAAACTGTTCCTTATTTGGATACCTCTAATAAACAAATTTTAACATTATTTCAACAAATTCACGATGTCATTCATGCTGGTACCTTACCTTGCTTCACTGATTATATTTGTGCTCATTCTGGCCTCCCAGGCCCATTATCCAAAGAAAATGCACAAGCTGACCTTAGTACTCAGATTGTTGGAGTATCTCAGGAAGAAAATGCTAAACTATACCTATTCAGGCCTAAAACTTTAAAAACAGACAATGGTACTGGATATACCAGTCAAGCTTTTGCATCTTTGTACAAGCAATTCCAAATTTGTCACAAAACAGGTATCCCCTACAATCCTCAAGATCAAGGCATTGGAAAACATGCTCATGGATCTCTCAAAAATACAATTAATAAATAAAAAAGAGGGAGTCATACCCTATTTCTCCCCATAACTTACTAAAACACTCTCTTTTCATTTAAAAAAATTTTTTTTTCGGTACTGGGGATTGAACTCAGGGGCATTCTACCTTCGAGCTATCCCCCAGCCCTATTTTTTATTCTTTATTTTGAAACCAGGTCTCACTAAGTTGCAGAGTGCCTCACTAGGTAGCTGAGGCTGGCTGCAAACCCAGATCCTCCAGTCTCAGCCTCCCGAATGCTGGGATTACAAGCGTGCGCCACCACGCCCGGCTCATTTAAAATTTTTTGAATACTGATGCTCAAGGCCGTTCAGCAGCTGACTGCTTTTGGCATTCTTCCACTAAAGACAACTTTGCTTATGTTAAATGGAAAAATCCATGCACACATCAATGGGCAGGACCCAACCCGGTGATTCTCTGGGGTCGAGGCCATGTTTGTGTTTTTTCACAGGATGAAAATGAAGCTCGCTGGCTACCAGAGCGCTTGGTGTGGCATGCACAACCACCAGACATTGACCCTGGTCCTCAAGTTGTTAATGCTGATGTTCCTGATGCACCAACTTCCGAGGACATCGGCTGAAGTTTATTGGGCGTATGTTCCTGATCCACCTTTACTTCACCCCATATTATGGGAAGAAAAACAAATTATGGTGATGGTAAACAACTCTTGACTCCTCCAGTAATTAGTGACTCTAATATTCCTGAACCAGTCTCAATACCATTGGAGAAAGTGTATTTCTTCTTCACCTCAAAGAAGCAATATAACAGGAACTGATAAATACATTTTGGACTGGTCTGTGGGTTGAGCTTCTGACATATATGCACAAAAATGGCTTCATTTAAAAAAATATACTATAAAAATTATCTTACAGATTTGGCTTTAAGACAAACTGTGGATAGTTTTGCACTAATAAAATGGGAAAACATCAGTAAATTTAAACAGAGAGTTGTGTCTGAAACAAACTTAGGTTTTACTGCAGGAATATGGTGGTCTCCTTCCCATAGACCTCAATCACATATTTGGAAATTGGCAGCTTCCATAAAAAAAAAATAATAATTCCATATAAAAAAGATGCTAATCCCATACCTAAAATTGTAGTAGCTTCTGTTGACCCCCCATATACTTCATTTATAGGGAAGATAGATTAATTTTAATGATGATAGTTTTAATTTTTCTTGTTATGATTGTAAGCTTTCTTCTTGTATATCATTAGTTTCCTTTGGCACACAAGTAATGATTATTAAACAACCTCCTTTTGTACTACTTCCTGTAAATTTTACTGAACCTTGGTATAATGATAGAGGGCTACAAGTTCTTAAAGAGCTTGATAAGGCTTTGAGCTGCCCTCACCATTTTGTGGGTCTTTTAATTGCTGGAATTGCTGCTTTACTTGCTTTATTAGCTACTGCTACCACTGCTGCAATTGCTTTATCTCAGGAAGCCCAGACAGCACACTATGTTAATCAAATGTCAAAAAATGTTACTCATACTTTGGGTACTCAGGAATCATTAGATATAAAATTAGAACATAGACTTAATGCTTTATATGAGGTGGTGGAATATTTGGGTGATGAAATCAATGATTTAAGAGATAATGTTAGGGAACTTAGAATTAGGGCTGGATTACAATGTCATGCTACAATGAGTTGGATTTGTGTTACTCAAAAGGAATATAATAAGAGTTATCATAACTGGGATAGGGTTAAGGCTCATCTACAAGGAGTTTGGCATCATGAGAATTTATCCTTAGATTTGGTAAAGCTTCATCACAAAATTGTTGACATGGAAAATGATGGTCCTCTAAATTTTGACACAGCAAAAACGGCCTAATCCATCTTAGAAAAATTAAAAGGTATAATGCCTTCCTGGCCTTCTTGGCACTCTTTTACACCTTAAAAGATGGGCTTGAGGGGGTTGGAATTCTGGTAATTGTAGCTTTATGCTTGCTGCTCATATTAGTTCGCACCTTTGTCAGCACTATATGGAAAATCAAGGCTGAGATGCATGGAATTAAACTTCATATAACCCCCTCTACAGGAGCTGGTAGTCAATGACAGGTAAGATCCTTTAAAGAGCTTGACCAACCTAAGACAGGGCATAAATGTAAACATTTATGTTCCTATGACAGGTAAGGCTTGCTTCTTAAAAAGGACAAACTAAGACAGACACAGCTTTCTGTATGCTTAATATGATACTGAGATCTTTTGCTTTTAATAAATAAAAAAGAGGGAGATGTCAGAGACCATGATGTATGAAAGAGTTAAGACCTAAGGGTCTAAGGGCTGTTTGCAGTCCATGTCTATCTGAAGCACATTCTATGCTGATGCCAAGAGTGCATAAAAGAACTATGTGTTATCCATGGACGTCAGGTGTGCGCATAAATGCTGGCCACAAAGTTAGTAGGATTTCATAAGGTTAACAGGTTTTCTTAAGGGTTAATGAAAATAGTCAATTGAATGGTAAACTTGGGCAGAAGTGTGCAATATACTTTTAGATATAGGTTAGGTAAAATATTAAGGTATGGCTAAAGGGTTTCAAGAATAATGTGTTTTCTTAAAACAATGAGATTTTCTGTAAGAGTATGTTTTTAATCTTTACATGTGATGTTTTTCTGTAGTATCAATCAAAATTGCCTGATGTTTTTCTTCTGATTTTTTCTCAGATGATCTTCCTTGTATGATTGTATTAAAACACCCTGAAAAATACACTCGGGGCGGCAGTATTCACTGTCAGCCCTCCTGAATCTATCCCTTGCCTTTCTCTTTCTTAAGCAACTTTTGTCTTTGTTTTTCTCAAGCCACACTTTCTCCCTCCAGGCTTGTCCGACTTAGCCGACTGGCATCGGCATGAATATTTAGTGATTGTGTATCTCTCTACCTAGATTGCAACTTCAAACCATTCAGTGGATTTCCAGTGAATCCACTCCATGAAGACAGACATGTATTCCAGAAAATCTCGAATAAGTGTCCTTTTGCTTCATCTTCATATTCCTCATAACTTAGCACAATGCCTGGAATATCATCAGTACTCAATAAAATGTGTCCTTTGCTACCTTTGTTCATTCAACAAATGTTTATTGCATATATTTATCCAACAAGTAGTTATTGTGTGTATCTATTATGTGTCAGGAAGTGTGCTAGATGCTGGATGAATATTAAAGCTCAAAACATGACAGTGTTTCTACCCTCATGGCACTTCCAGTATAATCATACAAACAGAATATTACAATGGAGACAAATAGGTATGAAACAAAGGTGCATCTTGGTATAAACATGAGGGCTCCGCAGAAATTTCCTATCTGGCCGGGCGTGGTGGCGCACGCTTGTAATCCCAGCATTCGGGAGGCTGAGACCGGAGGATCTGGGTTCGAGGCCAGCCTCAGCTACCTAGTGAGGCACTCTGCAACTTAGTGAGACCCGGTTTCAAAATAAAGAATAAAAAATAGGGCTGGGGGTGTAGCTCAGAGGTAGAATGCCCCTGAGTTCAACCCCCAGACCCGAAAAAAAAAAAAAAAAAAAAAAAAAGAAATTT